>WBNM01022063.1:0-60020 GCA_013399055.1 Ramphastos sulfuratus | reverse complement strand
AAAAAAAAAAAAAAAAAAAAAAAAAAAGAAGAAGAAGGAAAAAAAATGGGGGGGAAAGGTGAAAAAAAGAAAAGCAAAGAAAAACAGAGGGGAAAAAAAGGAAAAAAACCTCACAGAATCACAGAACCATTCAGGCTGGAAAGGACCCTCAGGACCACCATGTTCAACCACTGACCCTGCTCTACAAGGTTCACCTCTAAACCACATCCCCAAGCACCACATCCAAACCACCTTTAAACCCCTGCAGGGGTGGTGACTTCACCACCTCCCTGGGCAGCCTCTGCCAGTGCCTGACCACTGCTGCTGAGAAAAATACTTTCCTAATGTGCAGCCTAACCCTGCCCTGCTGCAGTTAAATCTGAATCTCCTGCTGACCTCAGGTTAATCTTCTGAGAGCAGCAAGAAAAGCACTGGGAGCTGGGAAACCTAAGTGGGGAAAGTCAGAGCTCAGCTCTGGGCTGGCTCTGTTTGCTGTGCAATGCTATCAGAAGCACTTTGGCCACCCTTGCCTGGGGCTTTTCCAGCCCTGCATGGCTTAAGGCCCGTGGCAGTACAAACCTTCTGCGTAGGAGGGGTTGTCGTAGTGCACCTCCATCAGAACGAACTGAGGGTCAGCTGCCGTGCCAATGGATAAGCCAACATGAGGAGGGTAGGTGAAGCCCTGGGGATCAACACACACATGCTGAGTGAAGATATTCTTGCCATAGTTAGGAGCCAATCTCTTTCCATAAAGACATCTGTCCCTATTATCTGTTGTTTTCCCAAGGATGCAGTCACATCAGTGCTGACATTTGCAGAGAGAGCTTCTTTCGAAACTCTTATTGGGTATAACAACTCTTATTTGGGTATAACTTATTTACTATAACCTCAATGCCCTACATAACTCTGTCAATATCAAATAGTAGCTGTTATGCTTGCTGGAGGCTAAAGCCCTGACCAAACCACTCTGACCTCACCACTGACCCTGTTTGAGCAGCAGGTTTGACTGGAGACTTCCTGAGGTCCATCCCAACCTGCATTGTCCTCTGACTCCATTATTATTTATCTTGTATTTATAGCTCGAGCTGAAGAGGCAAATCCTCTTGTATATGCATAAATACTGCACCCTGGAGCAGGTAGACTGACAACAAAACCCTTATGGAAAGGTGAAGCCACACTGTAAATGTTCCCAGTTTCTACACAAGAGTCACTGCCAGGGCATGCAGAGGCTGGATGGGATGAGATTGTTTTTTCCTGCCCAGACCTCTGCATTCTAAGTGATGAGAGCACTAAGGGTGATCTTCCTGGTTGTGCCTCCATCAGCAAGCCCTGCAGTGCAGAAGAGAGAAGCAATCAGTAACTGTGCAGGGCAGGACCTGCTGCCCCCACACAATGTCCCCTTGAGCAAGCTCTAGGCAGAGCCCTGCACTGCACCCACTGCATGGCTGGGCTGGGCTCAACCCTGCACATTTGGTTTCAGCCAGGAGGGGGCTGTGAGGACTCTCAGACCACTCACGGTGTGAACGGAGTGGGGATGTGTGGTGGCTAATTGGAGTATTTTAACGAGAGAAATTAGGTCACTGGCTGTGAAAAGAAAATACTGCTGATGTCTGTATCATTCATTGCTTTGCTGAGAGGGATGAGAAGCTGAAATGTAAATAATCTTCCCACCCTGTCCTGGGACATTGCCCTGCTCGCTTCTCCCATCCACTCTGATCTCTCCACTAACAACTGACAAGTTAAGCTTTGCTGCTTTTGGTTGTGTTTGCCTGTTTGGGAGGGCAGATAGAGAAGGAGCAAGAGGAGGCAGCTTTGAGCCCTTCTGGGCAGTTTCTCTGTCTGGGAGGGAGTTTGGATTTCTGTGTTACTCCCAATTTGTAATTGTAAATACTTGCAAATGTTGTGTGTGTCTGCTTGTGAACTTTGCTGTGCTCTAAGTACAGCTTCAGCTTACTGCTGGGAAATTGCAAATGGTGGGGGAGAAGTTTCCTAACCCAGGTCAGGTGCTCAGAGGGGTTGGTTCAGAACTCACTCCTGTCCCAGCCACACACACCTGTGTCGTCTGAGGTCATGCAGTTATCAAACTCACCTCCAGAGGAGTGAATCTGACCACTGTAGTGCACAGCAAGTGTGTGAATATGCCACTTGAGACACTGCCTTCTGGAATGTGCCACCTGATGCTTGATGGACACTGAGCGATCAATCACAGTTTATAGTAACAAATGTATTCCCTCCATGCTACATAAGGGTAAAGTGAAGTGAGTGCCCCAGTAAACCTGAAGGTAACCCAGATGTGTCAGATTCCTCTCTACAGATCTCTCACAATGGGATCATCCCTGCAAAAGCCTCCACAGTGCTGGCCAAGTGTTCACTTACGTGTATGAGTTTTTCAGTTTGCTTAGATTAAGGCAGTTGGAAGTATAAATACTAGGTCAGAGCACAGCTGATGGCAAAAACGCACCAAGCATTTACCAGGGCTGATGCTCACAGTGAATGAAACTTCTTCTGATGTGTCCACGTGGCAGCTCTGGCTCCCTCACACTGCAGCACTCAAAGATGCTTCTGGACTGCAGCAAGCTGGCAAAGAAAGCTCCAGAAACCATCCCCACCCCAGTCCCTCTCTGTGCCCACACCATGGTTTGTGTTGGCACAGGGAGCTGAGGGGATAAAGAATTCTCTAGTCAGTAATGCTGCCTTGTGAAAGGATTAACTGCAGCCTAAATTAGCACATGAAATGAGCTGAAAACAGCCTGGAGTCCAGTGTCACCAGGGACTGTTTTCTGTAGACATGTCCCATTGCCATCAGCCCAACAGTTCTTGGGCTGGCTCTGCACTGGCACAGGACCTCTCCTACACAGAAATTAGGTCCTTGGGCTGGGTAGCAAAGTTCAGACTAATTGTTGTGAATGAGGAAACTCTGTAACGAGGTCCTGGTCAGGCACAAAATGGTTTCAACCTATGTCCAACTGACTCTGGAAAGTCTTTCCTCCACGTCCTGTGTGCAGTCACCTACAGACACCACTTTACTTTCTGTGCTTCTCCACAGGTAGCAGAAACTGATCACTGCTGGAGGCAGTGAACTCCCTCATCAGAGGGGACAAGCTGAAGCAGCACAGACTTCCAGGCTGCTAAGCCACCTTTCTTCCCCTAAGGCATCGACTCTGCCTGCAATATTTCCTGGACTTCCAGCCTGTCACTCAGGACCATCTCTGTACTTCACACTTCAAAAGCCAACAAGCAGCTGAGAGCTTCCCAGTGAGGCATTTAGGAATCGTGATTGCGTATCCTTAGAGGCAGGCAGGTGAGGCCACCACTGACCACTAGGAGGAAGCTGCCTTAGGGCACAGCCCGGGAGCGCCCTGCAAGGCCGCTCAGCAGCCCTGCCCCTACCTGCCCTCCGATGGCCCACGCGAAGAGGACGGTCTCGCAGGTGAGGAAGGCGTCAGGCATGTTGGGGTGGTAGCACTCGTGCCCGGCGCCCAGCAGGCTGCCGTTCAGGCTGCTGCTGCACTGGTAGAGCAGGATGTGGTGCACCAGGTTCTCGTGGCCCTTCTGGATCAGGGGCTCGACCTGCCAGTGTGGAAAGGAAAAGGAAAGGAAGCACATCTCAGAGGTGGCCACCTCTGTGCAGGCAGAAACAGAGATCCTGCGCTGTGTTTGCTGCTAGGGACTTGATTTGGACTGCAGATGGCTTGAGCAGCTCAGGGACTCACTGCAAGGCAGCTTTGCTTTCTCCTGTCCCTTGGCTGCCCCTGAAGCTACTGTTCTACAGGTCACAGGGGACCTCAAAGCTCATCCAGTGCCAACCCTTGCCATGGGCAGGGACACCTCCCACCAGCACAGCTTGCTCAAGGCCTCATCTAGCCTGGCCTTGAATACCTCCAGGCAGAGGCATCCACAGCCTCCCTGGGCAACCCGTGCCAGTGTCTCACCACCCTCACTCTCAAGGTTACTTCACTCTAAATGTCACTTTGGAGCTCTGCAACTCCCAGCAATGAAGAAGTTTGGGAACCTCTCATTGTCCAGGCATCAACAGGGAACAAGGAGAAAATTCTGTGTCTTGAAGAAACTTCTGTTGCCATCTGTCTTGTTCTTTCTTCTCCCATTCCAGTCGTGCACTGCCACTTGCTGTCTTATTCAGTACACTCCAACATGCAGAGGACAGAACCCAGGTGAACCAGCTTGGATTCTGAACTACTCACAACCTTCTGTCCCTGCTTCTGCCTCAAACTGGAGATGTCCATGGCTGCCATGGTCTGGGGTGAGCCTGGAGGCACACCCCACAGATCTCAGCAGCTCAAGACAGGCTTTCAAATTTTGTTGACAAGGAATTAGAATTCTTTTACAAGCTGCTTGGTTACCAAGAATTTATTAACGTGAAGTCACTGCTGAGAGGTCTGGGGCTGGAGCCTGTTCATGGCAGTGCTGAGCTGCAGGGCTCTCAGAGGTGCCCAGATGCCCCCAGAATAATTTAACCAGTGAACTTCAGGGTGGGCTGAGATGCTTTCATTTCACACAACAGCATCTGCACTCCACTGACTTGGATGATGTTAAATTATCTCTGTCAGAGATGGCATCCCTGGGGCCAACATGAACCCTTCTGGAACATTTTGCTTTTCAGCAAGATCACATTCCACAGAGTATCTGCATATAGAAACAGTCATAAAATTGAGGGAGTTTTCCCCTTGCTCCTGGTTTCAGAGGTTGCCTCCCACTCTCTCCTACCTACCCTCAAGTGCAATGAGATAAACATTCATGTTTTCATATAGCAGGAGAGAGAAGGTGCTTCAAAATATAGACTCACAGAATGGCTTAGGTTGGAAAGGACCTCCAGAGGTCATCCAGCCCAACCCTGCTCACAGTAATCAGGGACACCCTCATCTGGATCAGGCTGCCCAGAGCCCTGTTGAGCTTCACCTTGAACATCTCCTTGAGTACCTTGAGCATGTGGATCCTAACCTTGCATCCTTTAGCTTTGTGAGGACAGGAACAGCAGTTACCAGAGGAGCAGAAGCAAAAGCAGTTTGTCACATTAGCAGGACACTGCCAGCACAGTATTTTCACCCTGAATTCTCTCTCTGCACTTTGTTCAAATCACTAAACCAGCTGCAAAAACAGGAAGGGCAGGAAGAAGGAGAAACCAGAGTCTGTGTGTCCCAAGACCACCCAAGACCAGATGGGAATCTGCAAAAAGGCACTGAAGTTGGCTCCTGGGGAGCGCAGCTGCTGCCGAGCACCTGCAGGTCTGCTCCAGCAGTACACAGCCCAAAGCCACCCCCTGGCCATGCTCAGAGGTTAGCAGAAGGATGTCAGCTTGCTGGGAGGTAGCAAAGTTCTGCTCTGATGGCAAGCCTGAGACACTGCACAAGAGACTTTCTGTGCCACCCTCAGCAATCCCTGCCTTGGCCAGAGTTACACCAGCAGGGACCAAGCTCCTGTGGAATTATCTCTGGAGGTGGTAAGAGTCAATTTAAGGGTGAGAGCCCTGGGGCTGTTTGGTCTGGAAAACAGACTAAGACTGAGAGGGGATTTTATGAAGGGTGGGTGTCAAGAAGCAGGGGCCAGGCTCTTCTCAGAGGTGTCCTGGCACAGGGCGAGAGGCAACAGACACCAACTGGAGCCCAGGAAGCTCCATCTCAACAGGAGGAGAATTCTTTGGTGTGAGAGTGCTGGAGGCCTGGAGCAGGCTGTCCACACAGTGTCCTTCTCTGGAAACTTTCAAGACCCACCTGGGTATGTGATGTGTTCCTGTGTGACCTGCCTTGGGCAATCCTCCTTTGTCATGGGCTTGGACTCAAAGATCTCTGGAGCTCCCTCTCAACCCCTCCCAGCCTATGATTCCATGACTCTAATTTTCCCAGCAGGTAAGAGTTTATTCCCAAGTGTTTCAGACTGACTGACTAAGATTCAGAAATGCATTTCAGCTTGACATTGCTTCTCCCCTCTGTTCCAAACACACCCAAGTACTGCACCAGCAAGACACACACACACCATGGCAGCAGCAAGCAGCAGAGTGCTGAAGCTCCCCATAGTGCACAGCTTAGTCAGGGGAGCCACAGAATGTGGGCTTGGGAGCTCCAGAGATCTTTGGGTCCAATCCTCCTGCCAGAGCAGGTCACACAGGAACATGCCCAGGTGGCTTTGGAAAGGCTCCAGAGAGGGAGGCTTATGCTTCTGGGATATTGTCCCTGTATCTGCCAAGAGGAAGGGAGTATTTTTATCCCAACATGTGAGAGTTCTGCCTCCTACTACAAGATCCCAGTACCTGCTGTGCTAACAAGCACCACTTCACAATCAACTTCCCCTCCAAACACTGAGGCATCACCCAAATTAGAAACTCACATCCTGCCATCAGTACCTAAACAATAACAGCACTCCAGGAGTGGCTTTGTTCAGCTTTCTCTGGTGAAGAAACACAACAAATCCAGAGCAGCCTTCAGGCAGCTTTCCAAGGCTTCGTCTGTGCTTCGGATGCACAAATAACTGGGGAAAAGTATCAGTGGGGTTAAACTTCTTACACATTCATATCAGAGCCTGGATAAGGAGGGGCCATACTGAGCTCTGCCCTTTTATAACTGTACAGAAGCAAAGAGATACTCCAGAGCAGTCAAAAAATGGATTACCAAACCTCTTGGGCCAATATTGCTCACCACAAACTGTCCCTTTGCCAGGAGGACCTGGAAATACTTTAATAGCCAGTCCCTGAGGCTGGTTTCTGACTGGAGGGAGAGAAGAGGAGCAGCCCTGGCCAGGCTGGGCTCCCTGGCTCTGATGAATTCTGTTTACTTACGAGAATCAATTCATCAGAACATCAAACCCAAATCCCATCCCATTCTCTCCTGCAGTGAGCAGCTGAGGCAGGAATTCCAGCAGCACATCCCAGCTGAGCACTGCCCTGTTTGCTCAGCCCTGTTTTGGTTTACCTTGCAGAGTCAGTTGGGTATGTAACCTGCCTGCCTCTACCTCTCACTCTCCACAAAGAGCATCTCTACAGCTTAACTTGCTCCAAGCTGGAAAGAAATTCCAAAACCTCTCCTTTTTTTTCCCCAGACGAACAACCGCACTGCTCTCCGGGCAGCACTGCCCAGCTGCCCCAGCTCTGGGCCCAAACACAGCACATCACTGATTCACTGGCAGTGCACTCAAGCAGCCCCAGATGTAAAGTGATGCTGCAGCAGGTATCAACAATGAAACCCAGGGAGCAGGCTGGCCTGGTTGGCAGAGGCCTTGCAGCTCAGGGAATAGTAACACAATTTGCAGAGCTGATTTCCTGCAAGGTCATTCCTGTTTTCATAGATTCATGGAATGGGTTGGGTTGGAAGGGACCTCGAAGATCATCCAGTGCCAACCCCTGCCATGGGCAAGGACACCTCCCACCAGCACAGCTTGCTCAAGGCCTCATTCAGCCTGGCATTGGACACCTCCAGGCAGGGGCACTCACATCCTCCCTGGGCAACCTGTGCCAGTGTCTCACCACCCTCACTCTCAACAATATCTTCCTCATCTCTCACTCTCCCCTCTCCCAGCTCAAAGTCATTGTCCCTTGTCCTGTCACTCCCAGCCCTTGTCAGAAGTCACTCCCCAGCTCTCCTGCAGCCCTTTCAGACAATGGAAGGCTGCTCTGAGGTCTCCCTGGAGCCTTCTCTTCTCTGGACTGATTTTAAAGATTTTAACACAGCTTTGTCAGCCTTCACCCCTAGCTGTAGGCACAGGTCTTTGAAAAGTGAACTGTTTGATGCACGCATTCAAAGGGCCCTCTTTAAAATCATTTTTAAACCAAACTTTTGGGGTCTTTTACAGCCTTTCATCCCCAAAGCAAGAGATGGAAAACTAAAGTAAACTGAGGTCTGCTCTTTCTGGTCTCCACTCAAACTCGTGGTGAGCCAACCTTGTGAAGTCACCATGACTGCCTCGGTAGTTTGCCTTGGGAAACAGCTCAGCTATTAGGACATTCATGAAAATCACTGAACCACAGAATGCTCTGGGTTAGAAGGAACCTCCACAGGTCATCCAGTCCAATCCCCTCTGCGGTCAGCAGGGACATCCTCACCTAGAGCCCTGCGGTAAATTCTGGCTAAGCTGTGAAATACAGAAAAAAAGTATCCAATAGGCATGCTCCAGGCTGGTCAACAACTGCAGATTTCAGTGAGTGGAGTTTGTTTGCATCCTGATTCATACACAGCCTCATCTGCTCTGTTCTTGTAGTTTCAGGAGCCTCTCAAATGACCCTTTCAGCCATCAAACACTGAGTACCTTAGGTGCTGTGGTGAAAATGGGAACCCACTTTTCTTTTTCCCTAATTCTGAGGAAACCTGAGACTTTGCGACACAGTTCCTGCCCCTTCCCTCGCTCATCCCTACCCACCTCTTGCTAGCTGAGGGGGTCAGGAAGGAGCCTAACAGGAGACTGAAAGGCAGTGTGCCTGTGTGCACCTCTTTCTTCCTCCTCTTTGGTGCTCTCCCTGCTGCTGCCATGCCAGGACTCAGCTGTCAGGGTGCATCTCCTCGCTGTGCTGTGAGCCAGCCTGCAGACACTGCCCCACCAGGCGCCTCGGGGCCTGTCACCTGTAGGCAAAGTGCATTTTCTGCTTGACATTTCATAAGTGCCAGAGGCTGGCAGAACAGAAGCCCTGTGTGCCCCCTCCACCAGGGTGCTGGCAGCGCCTGGCTCTGCAGGCAGCAGTGCTTGCAGTGAGACACAACCTCCACTGCTTCGCACAGAACCTGCAGGAAGAAGCTCCTCTGTTACAATCCAGGAGGATTTGCTTCCTGCACCCTCTCTACCTTTCTTGAAAGCCTGGGCAAGAGATCTTTGTAACCAAGCACAATGACACCTGTGAGCCCACCTGAGTGCCACCAGCAGGGCTGCAGGGCAGCAGCTGTACTGCAGTGCCCCTGCACACCCAGGCAGGCTCTGCCAAGGAGCAGCTCTTTAAAACACAGCACAGGAACTGCTGCCTTCTGCAGCCAGAACTATGGGTGAGAGCTGTGGTGCTTGGTGGGCCTGAGCTGTGCTCACCAGGCAGGCTGAGAGCCTTTACCCAGCTCCTTCTCTCATCTGAGCACTTCTGAAAGCACTCTTCGGGAGGACAGCAAAGAGCTCATAAGCACTCTGCTACCAGCTGCACAGCTCAGACCTGTGTGTTCCACCTGTTCATTTCATCAAATGGGTTGGGTTGGAAGGGACCTCAAAGACCATCCAGTGCCAACCCCTGCCACAGGCAGGACACCTCCCACCAGCACAGCTTGCTCAAGGCCTCATCCAGTCTGGCCATGAACACCTCTGGGCAGGGGCATCCACAGCCTCTCTGGGCAACCTATGCCAGTGTCACACCAGACTTGTGACAAGGGCTGGGAGTGACAAGGGACAATGGTTTTGAGCTGGGAGAGGGGAGATTGAGACTGGAGGAAAAAATTCTTGAGAGTGTCAGCCTGCTCCATCCAGCTTGCTGGAGCTACACCTAGCAGCAGAGCAGAGGTTCAGGCAGAGCAGAAGCAGTAGTTGCTGCCTGGTATCGCTCAGCCCCATGGCTCCCTTTGGTGCTGAAGGCTGCCAGCTGCCCTCTGGCTTCCATCAAACCATCTCTTTAACTGGAGTCCCTTTGTCTTCTCACACTGAGGCTGCTGCCATTGCTGGAGCATTCCAATGCCAGAGGCAGAGTTGCCTTTGGCAACAAGAGTCTGGAGGTTTTACCTCCTTATCAGAGACTGCCCCAAAACTGCCCATGAAGATTAGCTGGCAGCTGCTGCTGTGCCCTGACACAGGCCCTTCCTGAACTGAAGAGAGGCTCTCAGGAGAGCCACAGCCAGAACATTTGCTGCTTATATCAAACTGTGTCCAATGTCACATTTCTCAGCTAATGCTAAATCCCAGTAACTGTGGTTTGGGTGTTTCTCTGGTGATAACCTTGGCCTGTTTTCACTGGTCACATCCTGAGTTCAGTGCTCAAAAATTAGACAGAGTTCTGCTTTCCCTCAAGGCAAAGAAATAAAGAACTGAAAAAGTATTAGTTTGCAATTTCTGTCACAGTGTCAGGATCAGAAAATCACCCAGACTGGAAAAGATCTTTGACACCATCCAGTCCAACTCTCAGCCTAGCACTGACAAGGCCTTAACTATATCACAACCCTGAGCACCACAGAATCACAGAATCATAGCCGTTGGAAGGGACCTGCAGAGATCACCCAGCCCAACCCCCTGCCAGAGCAGGGCACCCAAGGCAGGGCACACAGAAACACATCCAGGTGGGTTCTGAATCTCTCCACAGAAGGAGACTCCACAGCCTCTCTGGGCAGCCTGCTCCAGGCTCCAGCACCCTCACACTGACAAAGTTTCCCCTCCTGTTCCCTGGCACCTCCTCTGCTCCAGCTTGCCCCCAGTGCCCCTTGTGCTGCCCTTGGCCACCCCTGGGCACAGCCTGGCTGCATCCTGCCCACACTGCCCTGCACATCTTTAGCACAGCACTGAGGGCAGCCCTCAGGCTCCTCTGCTGCCAGCTGCCAGCCCCAGCTCCCTCAGCCTGGCCTCACAGGAGATGTTCACTGCCTGCAGCAGCCTGGGGGCTCTGGGCTGGGCTCTCTCAAGCAGTTCCCTGAGGTCCTTCTGGAACTGAGGGGCCCAGAATTGGACAAAATATTTCAGATGTGGCCTCAGCAGGGTAGAGTCAAGGGGGAGGAGAACCTCTCTGACCTACTCACCACAGCTCTTCTAATGCACCCCAGGATGCAACATCGACACAGCTCTTAAACACCTCCAGGTACAGTGACTCCACCACCTCCCTGGGCAGTTTGTTCCAGCACCTGATGCCTGATCTGGCCCTGACTGTTTTGGTGGACATCCACCTGGCAGCTCCATGTCTAGGAGCAGCTGGGGATCTGGGTTCTCTGCTTTGTCAGTGTAGAGAGACTGAAGCATACAGGAGATGCTGCTGCTGCTGTGCCTGCTGCAGGCTGGCAGAACTGGCTGGTTTGGTACTGAAAGGCTGAGACATGTGGATAAGTCCAGCCACAGCACAGGAGTCCAGCCTTGTGCTTGGACATTTACAGCCTTCAGTGTGTTGCCTGAGCTCAATGTAGTGTCCATGGGTGGTACTTAAGAGACACTGAATTCTAACCAAATATCCTAACCCCAGCATGGGGCTGCTGCCCACTTCAGCAGCACTAAGCCCACTCACTGCTTCACCTCAGCAGGTTTAAACGATGAACGTGGAAGGGTTCTATGAGTCTGTGCATTTTATGCTCCTGAGCACAGCCACAAGGTAGTCCTTCTGCCAGGAAAAAGTGTTCCAGGCCAGGCTGGATGAGGCCTTGAGCAACCTGTGCTGGTGGGAGGTGTTCCTGCCCATGGCAGGGGGTTGGAACTGGAAGAGCTTTGGGATCCCTTCCAACCTGTAAAGGGTTAACGCTCCTGGGTGGGGGAGTGGTCAGAACTTGACCCCAGGCCTGCTTGACCCCTGTGCAGTGTTCAGCCCACTCCCACTGCCTGTCTGGACCCCCTATATACACAGAGGAGGTTCCTGTTTCTCTCTCTCAGGCCTGCCTGCCTGGTACCACCTTGGTTCCTGCTGGACCTGTCTCACCACGTGGGCAGTTCCTGCCACGCAGTGCAGATCCCTTCCATTCACTGCCATCAATCTGCTTGTGTATTTATTTTGTATCTTGTTTTCCCTTCCCTATACCTATTTGTAACTCCCCTGCCTTAAATACCTTTTATTTATTATTAAAGATTTTTCTTTTAACTTCCAAACCCTAGCAAGACTGTTCTTTGGGTGTTTTTACCCCTTCTCTCTCCACATCTAATTCCTTTCTTTCCGAAAGGGTGGGAGAGGGGAAGGCATCCTACTATTATTGTATTCGTTTCTGTTAGATACGTTTTGAGTCCCCTGGGAAGCTTAAACTCAAAACAATACACAACACAACACAACCCACTCAATGCAGTTAACAGGTGGAAAACACAGGTCTGAGCTCTGTGACTTGGTAACAAAGTGATCAGGAGCTATTTGCTGTCCTTGATGGTGATCTTTAAGGCCCCTGCCAACCCAAACCATTTTGTGAATCTGACTCAGCCTGTTTCAAAAATCACCACCTAGAAAATTTGGAACTGCAGGAAAATGAAGGTTATTAGAGAAAATTACGTAGAGCTGAATGACCCCCACTGCCCAAACACAGTTCCTATTTCACATAAGCAGCTTCACCTACTCTTAGAGTGAAATTCAATGTTAGATGTTTTTGTCTGTGGCTACTGAAGCCCAGCAAGTTGGGGGTGCTGATTGCTGGCTGGCTGAAGACGAGCCAGCAGTGCTCAGGAGGGCAAGGAGCCAAGGGCATCCTGGCCTGGATCAGCAGCAGCCTGGTCAGCAGATCTGGCATGGGATTGTGCCCCTCTGCTCAGCACTGTTGAGGCCACACCTCAAGTACCCAGATCTGTTTGGGGCTCCTCACTCCAAGAATGACACTGAGGGGCTGGAGTGGAGTTCAGAGAAGGGCAAACCTGGGGAAGGGTCTGGAGAACAGGGCTGCGGAGGAGCAGCTGAGAGAACTGGGGGTGTGCAGTGTGGAGAAGGCTGAGGAGAGATCTCATTGTTCTCTACAGCTCCCTGAGAGGAGGCTGCAGTGAGGTGAGGGTCAGTGGTGGCTTAGCAGCAGTGGTGGGACTGGAGAAAATAGGGAAAATTTCTGGTGCTGGAGCCACTGTGGCCGTGCCCTGTGCTGACGCAGAGGAGCTGCCCGCTGGCTGCCTGTGGCAGGGTCGGCACGCAGGGTGCTCAGACCTTTCCTTTGCCTCTAGGTACTGCAGCAGTTCAGAACTCTGCACACACCAGACCCAGGGAGAGCACAGGCACAGCCAATTGACAGCAAATGCAGAGGTGCCAGGGCAGATTATCTGACAGGGGTCTGCACTGCAGCAGGCAGGGCAGCGCAGGGGGGCACAGGGCAGTGCAGAGCAGGGCAGCTCAGGGCAGCACAGAGCAGCGCAGAGCAGTGCAGGGCAGAGCAGCACAGAGTAGGGCAGCACAGAGCAGCGCAGGGCAGCTCAAGGCAGCACAGAGCAGTGCAGGGCAAAGTAGCGCTGCACAGGGCAGCGTAGGGCAGCACAGGGCAGTGCAGGGCAGCACAGAGCAGCGCAGGGCAGCACAATGCAGCACAGAGCAGCACAGCACGGGGCAGCGCAAGGCAGGGAAGTGCAGAACAGTGCAGCTCAGGGCAGCAGAGAGCAGGGCAGGGCAGCACAGGGCAGCACAGGGCAGTGCAGGGCAGCACAGAGCAGCGCAGGGCAGCTCAAAGCAGCACAGCGCAGCGCAGCGCAAAGTAGCGCTGCACAGCGCAGCGGAGGGCAGCACAGGGCAGTGCAGGGCAGCACAGAGCAGCGCAGGGCAGCTCAAAGCAGCACAGCGCAGCGCAGCGCAAAGTAGCGCTGCACAGCGCAGCGGAGGGCAGCACAGGGCAGTGCAGGGCAGCACAGGGCAGCGCAGCACAGGGCAGAGCAGAGCAGCGCAGAGCAGGGTAGCGCAGCACAGGGCTGCACAGGGACAGCCCTGCAGCCAGAGTGCCACCCGAGCGCTGAGCCCACAGCAGCGCAGCTCACCGGTGAGCAGTGCAAGGGAACTGAGCTAACAGAAGGCACCCAGCATGGAGCCTCAGCCAAAACCAGTAAGAGCAGTAAGTTGTGTCTGCAGCACCGCAAGTGCAGAGCAGCGAATGCAAGGTTGGACATCAAGTGCAGGAGTTCCCATCCCCTAGGCTGCTTAAAAGACATTTGGGTGAGCAGCTCAGGTCTAACAGCTGTGTCCAGAAGACTTCAGGTCATGGTTGGACTTGATGACCTTAAAGGCTTTTTTGACTAGATGATTCTGTCATTCTGTGAGACAGCAGAACCAGCATTTACTGGGAAGCATTTCTCATGATTACCAGACAAATTTTCACTCTCGTGGTACTAGTAAACACCTGGATGATGCCAGTTCACAGGAAGAAAAAATAGAGGAATCAGGCAGAAAAAAGTAACTCCTTCAGAGAGAGGCTTACAAACTGTCAAAGCACAGAGGTGTGTCAGCACACACCTCCACACAAGGACACGGAGCTGTAGGAGAGGGTCCAGAGGAGGCCATGAAAATGAACAGAGGCTGAAGAACCTCCCCCTATGAGGACAGGCTGGGAGAGTTGTGGCTATTCAGCAGGGAGAGAAGGCTCCAGGCAGACCTTAGAGCAACCTTCCAGCACCTGAAGGAGCTACAGGAGAGCTGTGGAGGGACTTGTGACAAGGGCTGGGTGTGACAGGATGAGGGACAATGGATTTTTGATGGCAGAGGAGAGACTGAGAGTGGAGATGAGGAAGAAATTCTTGAGAGTGAGGATGGTGAGACACTGGCACAGGTTGCCCAGGAAGGTTGGGGATGCCCCTGCCTGATAGTGTTCAGGGCCAGGCTGGATGAGGTCTTGAGCAGTCTGGGCTGGTGGGAGGTGTCCCCGCCCATGGCAGGGGGTTGATGCTGGATAAGCTTTAGGGTCCCTTCCAACCCAACCCATTCTGTGAATCTATGATTGAAAATCTTGAAAATTAGACATTGTGATGGTACAAGAGAGAACTGCAATAATGCTAGCAAGAAATGACCTTAAATCATGTCTAGGGTAATTAGTGAAATGCTTTTTTAAAAGCAAGCTACTTCTACAAAGCCTCCTGGGTAGCTTCTGCACATGAGAGAAGAGAAGCTCCCTGGGGTAGCCAGCCTGAGGCACACAGCACAGCCTGCAGCTCAAAGCAGCAATCCAGGCCACTGCACATGTAGCTGCAGGAGCAGTTTGCAGCCAGGCTCTGATGTGTGCTCTCCCACATGAAGAGTACCCAGAGTCCACCACTCCATGACCACTCTGGAGCCATGCTGCAAACAGCTGGTTTCAGGAGAGGCAGTTGCCTGCTATTAGCTCCAAGCAACCCATTCCATCTGCTCTGTTAAATGGAAATGGACTTATTCCCCCACCAACTGGTTCTGCTAATCAAGAACCACAGGGGAGGCCACACCTGGAAGAGTTTAACAACATTTCAACCTGCCACCACTCAGCCAGGAAGGCAGCTTGGATCTGAAAGGTAATGTACACTGGCGGAGGCATGACCTGGCTGCAACCTATGTAAGCCACTATCTTGCCTACCTATGGAGGAATCATCTCAGCTGGACTGACTTCTTATCATGATGAGTTATTTCTGCAGGAGTTCCCAGAGGCACAGGGGAAGGCCTTGTTGCAGAAGGCACTGCAAGGGCATGTAGGACGACAAATCTCTCCCCTAGGGAAGAATTTGCAAGAGATAAGAGACAAAGGAAGATTAAAGAGAGAAGTCCTGGCCCTGGGTGGGTGCCTGTAATCACTCTGCAGCTCTCTTCTACATTGGTCAGTGCAGCAGAAGGAGAAATGACTTCTCCCTGTGTCATTATCCCACCTGTGGGATGAACACAAGATTGCAATCTTATCTCTTGCATAATTTCCATGTCATACAGTGCAGCTTGATCAGGAAAAGTCAAGGGAAATGTGCTGTTCCTCATTACCTGAGGCTCTTGGCAAACAGTGTGGATGTAAGGGAAGGCAAAGCAAATATAGAAGGCCTCACTTGCTTGTGAAGTTCAGCAAGAGCAAGCACAGGGTCCTGCACCTGGGCTGGAACAACCTTCACTATCGATCCAGGGTCGCGGGGGGAGGTAGAAAGCAGGCCTGAGAAAAAGGACTTAGGGGTGCTGGTGGGTGAGAAGCTGGGCAGGAGCCAGCAGTGGGCACTGGTAGCACAGAAGGCCAAGGGCAACCTGGGCTGCAAAGCAGCGTGGGCAGAAGTGGAGAGAGGGGATCCTGCCCCTGTGCTGTGCTGAGACCTCACTGTGTCCAGTTCTGGAGTCCCCAACATGGACCAGCTGGAGCGGGTCCAGAGGAGGGCACAAAGCTCAGAGGCCTGGAGCTTCTCTGCTGCGAGGACAGGCTGAGGTTTGCTCAGTGTGGAGAAGAGAAGGCAGCAGTGCCTGCAGTACCTGAACCAATCCCACCACTGCCACCAAACCACCCTCCTCAGCACCACATCCATGCAGCTCTGAAACCCCTCCAGGGATGGGGACTGAAGCACCTCCCTGGGCATCCTGTGCCAGTGCTTGAGAACCCTGGCTGGGGAGAAATTGTTCCTGATATCCAACCTGGCCCTCCCCTGGCACAGCTTGGGGCCATTTCTTTTTGTCCTGCCACTTGTATGTTCAGAGCAACCTCCAAGAACAAATGAATGACAGAGAACAGCTGAAGAATATGGAAACCTTCCTGTAGCTGTTGAGCCAACCTGAAACGCCAAATCCCCAGCAGACCGACACATGTGCATTTCTAAGTGCACACTTGCAGGGGGTTGATGGCACACACTGCTCAAAAAGAGCTGAAGTTTAGCTTCAGAAGATCAGAGGGCTGGAGCACCTCTGCTATGGGGACAGGCTGGGAGAGCTGGGGCTGTTCAGCCTGGAGAAGAGAAGGCTCTAGAGAGACCTCAGAGATGCATTTCAATATCTGAAGGGGACCTACAAGCAGGCTGGGGAGGGACTGTTCAGAAGGGGCTGTGGGGATAGGACGAGGGCAACGGTTTGGAACTGCAGCAGGGCAGAGGTAGGTTGGGCATCAGGAGGAAGCTCTGCAGAGTGAGAGTAGGGAGACACTGGCACAGGCTGCCCAGGGAGATGACAGAAGCCACATCCCTGCAGGCATTTAAGACCAGCCCTGCTGTGTCCCTGTGCATCCTGCTCTAGTTGGAAGTGTCCCTGCTGACTGCATGGGAGTTGGACAAGATGACCTTTGAGGGTCCCTTCCAGCCCAATGCTATCTGTGAATCTGTGTTCCTCAAAATCATACAGAAGGACAGAAATGGCCAAAGCTGTTTCACATGTGCACTCCCTTACTAGATTGAATTTTTAGACCAGAGACAACTTTGTAAAGTTTTTTAAACTCTTTTTTTTCCTGCCTGTAAAAATGCCATGAGTAGGTGTGGTGGTTTAAGACTTATTGGAATATTCTAATAAGAGAAAGTGGTCATTTCCTGAAAGCTCAGTGAAGAATCTAGCTAAATTAGACCATCAGTTGTAAGAGAATAATAATGGTAGAGTCTGTATCATTCATTGCTTTGCTAAGAGGTATAAAAAGCCAAAGTATTATCAATTCTTTCCTCTCTGCTTTTGGGCACTGGCTCTGCTTGCTGTTCCTCTGCTTCTCTCTCTAATCTCCCCCACTCCCTCTGGCTGCCAAGCTAGCAGGTGAGCCTTGTAGGCTCTTTTTGACCTGGGGAGAGAGAGGGAGGCATTGGCCCCTTCTGGGCCGCTCTCATTCTAAAGAACTTCCTCCTGAAGTCCAACCTGAATCTCCACTGCGCCAGACCCTTGCAGGACACCACTTGTCACTCTTCTACACCTGGACTTCAAGCCATCAACCACTGCCCCTTATATGCAATCACACAGCCAATTCCTTACTCACTGAACAGCTCACTGTGCTGGTTTGAGCTAATTGGAATATTTTAATAGAGAAAATTATATTACGGGCTGTGAAAGGAAAACCATGGTGATGTCTGCTGCACCAGGCTTGCTGAGATGTTTAAGGAAAAGTACTCAAAACAAAAGATAAGTCAGAGTCTCTGGGGCACAGCGTCCCGGGCGGTCTAGCTTCTGGTTTCTCCTCTCTGCCGATAACCTCTCTAACCACTTTTCTTCTAATCCCTCCTGGCCGATCCTCAAAATTCTCCTTGCGCGTAAGGCAAACCTTGGGGCAAGGTATAGGGGTGGGGAGAAGGTGGAAGGGTGGTTGGGAGCCCCTCCTGGGGTCTCTGATTTCTGGGAGGGGGAATTGTGTTTCTGTATCACCTTTACCTTGTACATTTCTGTAACTATTCCTGGCTATAGTGTCTATCTCTGCTTGTACATTGTGCTAGGCTGTAAATAGAGCTTCAGTCCTTAACTTCCAGCCGGATGAGTTCTAGTCTTCAGCCAGTCACAAATGAGTAATTGCATAAGGAGGAAGGCAAAGCATTACAAGAATTAATTCAGAACACATAAATAGTTCCAGCAAATCTTTAGGAGAACAGCATGTTCCACCCAACTTCACAGGGAGAGCAGCAGCCTGCTGCTGGCATTGTGAAGCTTCCTGGCTTGAAAGCAGGAAGGCAGGCGTCTTGCCACACAAATCCTCTCTCCCATGAAGATCTGCCACATGAGCTGCCACAAATCTCAAATGTCATTAAAGATCAAGTATCTGAAGGCAGGAATTTGGACCTTGCAATTTTTCATGCAGATAAAAGGGCTAGGGGGATGCTGAAGATCCTGGCACATCTGTGTGATGAGGGAAGCCTCAGAGCCCTGGGGCTGGGCAGCCTGGAGAGGAGAAGGCTGAGAGGGGATCTGAGCAATGGTTACAAATAGCTGNCCCTCTGGCTGCCAAGCTAGCAGGTGAGCCTTGTAGGCTCTTTTTGACCTGGGGAGAGAGAGGGAGGCATTGGCCCCTTCTGGGCCGCTCTCATTCTAAAGAACTTCCTCCTGAAGTCCAACCTGAATCTCCACTGCGCCAGACCCTTGCAGGACACCACTTGTCACTCTTCTACACCTGGACTTCAAGCCATCAACCACTGCCCCTTATATGCAATCACACAGCCAATTCCTTACTCACTGAACAGCTCACTGTGCTGGTTTGAGCTAATTGGAATATTTTAATAGAGAAAATTATATTACGGGCTGTGAAAGGAAAACCATGGTGATGTCTGCTGCACCAGGCTTGCTGAGATGTTTAAGGAAAAGTACTCAAAACAAAAGATAAGTCAGAGTCTCTGGGGCACAGCGTCCCGGGCGGTCTAGCTTCTGGTTTCTCCTCTCTGCCGATAACCTCTCTAACCACTTTTCTTCTAATCCCTCCTGGCCGATCCTCAAAATTCTCCTTGCGCGTAAGGCAAACCTTGGGGCAAGGTATAGGGGTGGGGAGAAGGTGGAAGGGTGGTTGGGAGCCCCTCCTGGGGTCTCTGATTTCTGGGAGGGGGAATTGTGTTTCTGTATCACCTTTACCTTGTACATTTCTGTAACTATTCCTGGCTATAGTGTCTATCTCTGCTTGTACATTGTGCTAGGCTGTAAATAGAGCTTCAGTCCTTAACTTCCAGCCGGATGAGTTCTAGTCTTCAGCCAGTCACAAATGAGTAATTGCATAAGGAGGAAGGCAAAGCATTACAAGAATTAATTCAGAACACATAAATAGTTCCAGCAAATCTTTAGGAGAACAGCATGTTCCACCCAACTTCACAGGGAGAGCAGCAGCCTGCTGCTGGCATTGTGAAGCTTCCTGGCTTGAAAGCAGGAAGGCAGGCGTCTTGCCACACAAATCCTCTCTCCCATGAAGATCTGCCACATGAGCTGCCACAAATCTCAAATGTCATTAAAGATCAAGTATCTGAAGGCAGGAATTTGGACCTTGCAATTTTTCATGCAGATAAAAGGGCTAGGGGGATGCTGAAGATCCTGGCACATCTGTGTGATGAGGGAAGCCTCAGAGCCCTGGGGCTGGGCAGCCTGGAGAGGAGAAGGCTGAGAGGGGATCTGAGCAATGGTTACAAATAGCTGAGGGGTGGGGGGCAAGAAGCAGGGGCCAGGCTCTCTGCAGTGGTGTCCTGGGGGAGAACAAGGAGCAATGGACACAAACTGGAACCCAGGAAGTTGCACCTCAAGATGAGGAGAAACTTGTTTGGTGTGAGGGTGCTGGAGGCCTGGAGCAGGCTGCCCAGAGAGGCTGTGGAGTCTCCTGCTCTGGAGAATTTCAAGCCCTGGATGTGCTCCTGCGTGTCCCTGCTCTGGCAGGGGGTTTGGACTGGATGATCTCCAGAGGTTCCGCCCAACCCCTACCCTTCTCTAATTCCATGGCTCTACAAAGTCCAGACCCTGCTGTGCTTCAGAGTAACTATAGATAGTTCTCAGACCTGCACTGGAGATCAGGTGCTGAGTTCTCTCAGTTCATGTAAAACCCCAGTTTTACTGAATGCATTGGAGAAACATGACTGACAGTCATCAAAAATAATACTGGGATAGAATGATAGCCTTAAAAGCATTCCTGGGTTCAAAGCAGACTAAGAGCAAGGGCCAGAGCTGTCTCACTGTGCTCCTGTCAGCAGCACAACAAAGCTGTGCACTTAGGAGGTCCCTCGGGCAGGGGTGGCAAAGCCAGCTTGCCCCCAGCACTTCTAAGTTTTCAGGCCCAAAATGAAAGAGAAGTTCAAAACAGCATTACAGCAAAACAAGTTTTTGCATGTGGGCTCTGGAATCCCCTGGGGTCCTGCTGAACCTTGCGTGGATGCTTGCAGGGTCTCATCAATTTTTCAGTACACTGCAGCTTCCATCTCTTCTTTAGTGCTTGGCTTTCAAACAGCTGAAGGTAATGGAGTCTGTGCTCCTGGGGTGCACCAGGAGGTAACTCCACTGTGGTCATGGCCACTGGAATCAGATAAAACCCTGACCCTGCACTGGAACAAGCTTCAGCATTTAATGGCTTTTCAAACTAACACTCCTCTCTGGTAAAAGGAATCTCTTACATCCCTACACTGATGTCCAGTGACAGCAAAAGGGGCACTGAGCGCCAGCTGGAGCAGAGGAGGTGCCAGGGAACAGGAGAGGAAACTTTGTCAGTGTGAGGGTGCTGGAGCCTGGAGCAGGCTGCCCAGAGATGTTGTGAAGTCTCCTGCTCTGGAGAGATTCAGAACCCACCTGGATGTGTTCTGCCCTGGGTGCCCCTGCTCTGGCAGAGGGTTGGGCTGGGTGATCTTTGGAAGTCCTTTCCAGCACCTTGTGTTCTGTGGCTCTGACTCTGTGAAAAGCAGGAGCTTGATGGAACAAGCTTCCAGACAATTTTACTTAAGCCTTTGCAAACAATGTTTAAAGGTGGAAATAATTCCTGATGGGAGAGAGGATGTAGAGGCTGAGTCCCTCCATGTGCCACTTGTGGGGCAGACCAGAGTCAGGTCCAGGGCACATATACACTTGAGCCACATTTGTGAAGCCAGACAAGAGGTCTTGCTCTCACCCAGGTAAGCAGCATTGGTTCAAAGCCAAATCATCAGCTGAGCAGCTCTGCCCTGGCTCTGCCCAGGGCACCCACCTTGGTCACGTGGTGCTTCTGCTGCTGCACAGGAATCCTGAACATCTGGCACCAGTAGGTCGTGTCCTTGTCTGGCACAGGCACCTGTCTTAAGCAAAAGGGCGAGGGGACAGGAGTCACACGAGGCTGCTGCCTTGGGCCTCGGCCACCTGCACACAGATCCAGGCCCAGGATTAACTCACGTCTTGGTTTGTCAAGTCGAAGTATGGCAGAGAGGCAGAGGAGGCCTCCTGGGGCTCGGGGTGCAGCAGGCGCAGGCTCCTCGTGCCGCGGTTGGCGC
The DNA here is from genome assembly GCA_013399055.1 of Ramphastos sulfuratus. Lineage (NCBI taxonomy): Eukaryota > Metazoa > Chordata > Aves > Piciformes > Ramphastidae > Ramphastos > Ramphastos sulfuratus. Next base: position 38,639 of record WBNM01022063.1, on the reverse strand, counting down.
CGTGGTAGTTGTGCCCTGCCTCTCCCATGTCGTGGTGGTGGTAGGCCCAGATCACCCTCACTGTGCTCTCCTGGAACGACACCAACCAGCCAACAGCACCCATGGCCGTGAGGAACCTCCCCAGCTCTGAGACAGGACTGCTGGGGGAGGCGGACAGCAACACCCAGCAGAGCCACACTCAGACCACACACAGCTGTGCCTCCAGGGCTCACACAGCTGTGCCTCCAGGGCTCGCAGTGCTGTGCCTCCAGGGCTCGCACAGCTGTGCCTCCAGGGCTCGCAGTGCTGTGCCTCCAGGGCTCACACAGCTGTGCCTCCAGGACTTGCAGTGCTGTGCCTCCAGGGCTCACACAGCTGTGCCTCCAAGGCTCACACAGCTGTGCCTCCAGGGCTTGCATTGCTGTGCCTCCAGAGCTCACACAGCTGTGCCTCCAGAGCTCACACAGCTGTGCCTCCAGAGCTCCCAGTGCTATGCCTTCAGGGCTTACACTGTAGCCAGGCAGGAGCTGAGCCTCACCCCAGAAGATCCCTGAGTGAGCTTCACCCTGAGAGATCCTGAGTGAGCCTCACCCTGGGAGATCCTGAGTGAGCCTAACCCTGAGAGATCCCTGAGGCTCACCCTGAGAGGTCGCTGCATTAATGTCACCAACCTAAACTGCGTCTGCAAACTGCAGAACAGATTCCTCAAGAGGGAACCAACTGAAAATATGAAATTTGTTTTTTCTACCAAAGTCTCTTTGGCAAGCAATCAGAAGGTTTCCTCCCAAAACCTTTCCCAGCTCAGCTCTCTACACATGTGGCTAACGTCTGTGAGCTGCTGCCCTCACACACCAGTGCAGACACTCAGCTGTGGGGTGGATTTACATCTTCAATACCAAACTGAAGCCACAGCACAGATCAATTCTCTGTGAGCCATTCTCAGGCTGCCATCACCACCCTTCAGATAAAGCCCTCCAACAAGTCCTGAAATGTCCCAGAATGTTCAGTCACACTCAGAACGTGGAGCAGATGTGAAAGCCACAGACCCACTGGCTGGCTGGAAATCACAGAATCACAGCATGGCCTGGGTCAGAAGGGACCTCCAAAGCTCACCCAGTCCAGCCCCCTGCACTCAGCAGGGACATCCTCAGCTAGAGCAGGTTGCCCAGGCCCTGTCCAGCCTCACCTTGAATACCTTCAGAGATGAGTCCCAACCTGGGCAATCTGTTGCAGTGCTCCAGCAGCCTCCTGGTGCAGAACTTATTCCTCACAGCCAATCTCAACCTGCTCTGCTCTCATTTCAAACCATTGCCCTCATCCTGTCTCTGCAGGCCTTTGGGAACAAAGCAGCCTGCTTGGAGCCCCTTCAGATACTGTCAGGTTGCTCTAAGGTCTCCATGGAGCCTTCTCCAGGATGCACACCCCCAGCTCCCTCAGCCTGTCCTCATGGCAGAGGTGCTCCAGTTCCCTGATCATTTTCGTGGCCTCTTTTGGACCTGCTCCATCAGGTCCATGTCCTTGCTGTGTCAAGGGCTCTGGGGCTGGGTGCAGTATTCTAGGTGAGGAAACCTGCTTGTGTTACCCAGCTGTGCTTTACCCTGCATCTCTCAACTCCTCCTGGTGCCATTTTTATGCATACTACAGAGGCAGATGTTGGAAGCAGTGCAGAACAGCAGCAAATGCTTCCAAGACAAGCAGAAGCCAAGCCAAAACCCAGCAGCCTTGCCAAGCTCCCTCACCTATCTGCCATCTCCAGTGACTCCATCAACTTCAAACAACTTAAAATGACACTTGGGCAGTAAGGCTGAAGAGCAGACAAAGCCAAAAGGAACACAGAAGAGCTTGATACAAGCAGCACAATTATTCCACCTGGTTAATTTAAGTTGGCTAAACAGAAACAGACACTGGCACGGGCTGCTCAGGGAGCTGGTGGAGTCACCATCCCTGGAGGTCTTTAAAGGTCATTTAGATGTGGTGCTTGGGGTTTGGGGGTGAACTTGTAGTAGCCTTCCAGGATCTGAAGGGGGATACAGGAGGGCTGGGATGATTTACAAGGTCTTGTCATGACAGGAGGAGGAGGAATGGGTTTGAACTGGCAGAGGGGAGACTGAAACTGGATGTTAGGAAGAAGTTCTTTGCAGTGAGGGTGGTGAGACACTGGCACAGGTTGCCCAGGGAGGTGTTCAGGACCAGGCCGGATGAGTCCTTGAGCAACCTCTTCCAGTGGGAGGTGTCCCTGCCTATAGCTGGGGGTCAGAACTGGCTGAGCTTTGAGTTCCCTTCCAACCTAACCCATTCTGTGATCCTATGATCTAACTTTGCAGAGTTTGGCTGTCGGTTGCACTTGATGATCCCAGGGGTCTTTTCCAACCTGAATGATCCTGTGGAAGGGAATTTCTCTTACCCCACCCATTCCTAAGGTGAGGTTTCAGTACCCATGTGTGCCTTTGGCCTCTGCTAACTGCTCCATCCCCCCACAGACAAGCAGAGCCTCTCACCGTGATGCTCCTGTCGTTGGTGTCACAGGTGTGCAGCTCTCTGCTGAAAGCCAGGATGGTGTGTGTCCCATTCTCCATGGCATATTCCAAGTGGTAATCCTGCTGAGGGTCCTTCCTGAGCACTCTGTTTTCATCTGTAAAATAATCCTGTTGAGAAGCAAAGGTGACCCTTTAGTGGCATCTGGCACAAAGTGACAAATGGAGCTTCGTGGCCAACAATGAAGCCCCACGAGACCCCACCTGGAGACCTGTGTGCAGTTCTGGAGCCCCCAGCTCCCCAGGAAGGACATGGAGGCGCTGAGGAGGGACTGTTGACAAGGTCTTGTAATGACAGGACAAGGGGCAATGGGTTTGAACTGTCAGAGGGGAGATTGAAACTGGATGTTAGGAGGAAGTTGTTTGCAGCGAGTGTGGTGAGCCACTGGCACAGGTTGCCCAGGGAGGCTGTGGAGCACAGAAGCACTGAACGTGATCAAAGATCGAAGATCACGTTGGGTGCTTCTGTGCTCCACAACCTCCCTGGAGGTGTTCAAGGCCAGGTTGGATGAGGCCTTGAGTGGCCTTGAGAGGCCTTGAGAGGCCTTAGAGAGGCCTCTGTACTAGAAGGAGGTGTCCCTGCCTATGGCAGGGGGTTGGAACTAGATGATCCTTGAGGTTCCTTCCAACCTTCCCATTCTATGATTCTATGATTCTATGAAATGCTACAGAGCAGAGGTTGCTATCAGATGATAAAAGTGAGGTGGCAATGACCTTTTTTTTTTTTTTTTAAATTAAAACTCTCCAAGAAAGCAGTTTTCCTTGGTCAGCAGCTGAAAGAAGGGATGGAGCAGCTGTAGCAATGCCCTGCCCGCACGGAACCGCAGAAAGAAGAGCTGCAGCCAAGGAGCAAGGAGCTTAACCTCTCCCAGCTGGGTGAGCTTTGGCAGAAGAGCTCCGAGCTGCCTGCTCGGCATCGCTGCCCTTCCCCCGTCACAGCCTGTCCTTTGTTTCCCTCTCCCCGCAGAAAGCAAACCCTCGAATGAAGGCTGACCCGGATCAGACGCCTTGCAGCTCGGCCAGCACAAAAGGTGCCCAGCTGGCATCAAAGGTGCTGGGCTGAGGCTGGGTTGGGCTCTAAGGAGGGGTGCAGCAGAGGTGGCTCACTGGAGGAGCGGCTGCAGCACTGCCCCTGAACTCCTGCAGCCCAGCACAGCTGGGACCCTCTCCTCCCTCCCAGCCTGGCCTCCTGGGAAGGGCTGACCGCTGCCTCAGAGGCACCTCCCCTGGCCACCAGCCTGTCTGTGCCTGGTTTGGAGTGGGGAGGGGGTTAGGGTTAGGGGGAGGGAGCTTCCCACTACCAGCTCTACTTCTGGTGCCCAACGGGCTCCAGATCAACACCACTCACGGTGTGGTGCCCTGCACAAAGTCCTGCAGCCCCTGCTGCTCCTGCGAGGAGCTAACTGCTGCAGCTCTCTGGAGCTCCACTCACCTCTGCAGAGACTGCCCTTTGCTGAAACTGAGCTGAAAAACTGTACAATGGTATGGCCAATATTTGGCTCCCAGTGAAAGCAGCTGATGCCTTACTGAGAGACCCAGAGCCACAGAAAGGCTTGGGTTGGGAGGCACCTTAAAGCTCATCCAGTGCCAACCCCTGCCATGGGCAGGGACACCTCCCACCAGCACAGCTTGCCCAAGGCCTCATCCAGCCTGGTCTTGAACACCTCCAGGCAGGGGCAGCCACAGCCTCCCTGGGTTCCAGTGTCTCACCACCCTTACTGTCAAGAATTCCTTCTTAATCTCCACTCTCACTCTCCCCTCTCCCAGCTCACAGCCATTGTCCCTCATCCTGTCCCTCCCAGCCCGTGTCAGAAGTCCCTTCCCAGCTCTCCCATAGCCCCCTCTAGGCACTGGAAGGTTGCTCTAAGGTCTCTCTAGAGCCTTCTCTTCTCCAGGCTGAAGAGAATGAGAGAGTTCATTCACTAAAGGATCATTTAGGAGCTGCAATCTTAAGCTTAACCCCATCCTGGGTGTGCAGGAGGCCAGAGGCAGAGCAGGCAGTTCTCAGGACTCTGCCTTTCCAGATGGACCAGTAACTGATGGGAACATTTAGGCAATGTCTCAGCCAGGATGCAGTTTCAAGCACAGTTTGAACATATTCTGACTTAATTGTGGCTTGCCAAAACTACTGTTACAGAATCACAGCATGTGAAGCAGTTGGGATTTTTGTTCAGTTTCAGAACAAACCTAAATCTCAAAACTGCTGAAAGGTGCCAAAAAGAGTGCTTGATTTGCTCCTGGAGCTGCTCACAGCTACAAATGAATGAGTACATGTGTGAAGGAATGCACAGGTGGAGAAACCACCACCAGAAGTAGCAAAAGAAGGGACTGGGACCTGGAATCTAATGTTTAAAGTCAGGGAATTGATGAATTACATTTGTCTAGAGAAATAATTTGGGAATTGCATTTCTAGAGGGAAATCACAGAATGGCACAGAATGCTTGGGCTTCGGACAGACCTCTGAAGATCATCCAGCCCAGCACCCCTGCAGGGCACACAGAGCAGCTCTCCCAGGACCACAATGTCCAAGAGGGTTTGGAATCTCTCCAGAGAAGGAGACTCCACAACCTCCCTAGGCAGTCTGCTCCTGGGTTCCACTGTCCTCAAAATGTAGAAGTTCCTCCTCATGTTTAGATGGAACTTATGATGAAGTTTGTGGCCATTACCCCTTGTGCTGTCACTGGACACCACTGACAAAAGCCTGGTCCCATGCTCCTGACCCTCCCCTTTCAGAACTGATCAGCACTGATCAGTATTAATTATTGCCTCTTCTGCCCTGGTACTTCCTGGGATCAGAGCACTCTGCCTGAACCCTGCATCAGGGCTTGGCGAGAGGCTGTGTGCGTGCAGACCCAGCTCTGCTCTGCAAGCACTCCTGTGGCATCTCCAGGCACATCCTGCAGAGGAAGGGCTTGTCAGGGCAGGAGCCTCAGCTGCCCAGGCACAGGATCTCTGCTGAGCTGTCACAGCCAGGAGGAAAGCAGCTCTGTGTCAGAGCTGGCACAGGGAACTACTGAGGAGCACAAAGTCTAGAACAGCTTCTGGTGACCTGAACAGATTCAGTCTTGGTCTGGAACTGCTGGGGAAGAAAGCTCAGAAATGTGAAGCAAGACCAGGGGTGCAAGGTCCACGGTTTTGATGCAGAACTTCTCAGCATGTCTACAGGACACAGCTGAAACCAGAGCAAACCCCTGAGCAAAACAGGCTGGCAGGGCTGGGGCTGTGCAGCCTGCAGAAGAGAGGGCTCCAGGGATACCTCAGAGCTGCATTTCCATGTCTGAAGAGAACCTGCAGGCAGGCTGGGGAGGGACTGCTCAGAAGTGGCTGTGGGGACAGCAACTGGAACAGGGCAGAGTCAGGTTGGGCATCAGGAAGTTCTGCACAGTGAGGGTGGTGAGACACTGGCACAGGCTGCCCAGAGATGTGGACACCATCTCTGGAGGTGTTTAAGACCAAGCAGGACGAGGCCTTGAGCAACCTGGGGTACTGAAGGTGCCCCTGCCCATGGCCGGGGGTGGAACCAGGTACCCTTGAGATCCCTTCCAGCCCAAGCCATGCTATGCTTCTGTCAATCCCTTGCTCCACACACGGTTTCTGCTTGACACCATCACCTTGGAGCAGCCCTTAAATATCAGGGTGCTGAGAACAGCTGGGAAGCAAATCCTAGGAGGTGTCCTAGAAGACAAATTTGTCCACTTGTCCCCTGTGACTCCGCTGAGTGCACCTGGGGGGGTCAAACATGGAGCACACTTGCCAGGAGCTCCTCAGGAGTTAGCAAACTGCCTCTGTTACTGCTTTTATTTCCCCTGCTGAAAATTAGCTACACATTCATCACAAAAATGAATTAAAATAAAGTAACAGAAAAACAAAAAGCTCTGAATAGGTTGGAATGTGCTTGCTCAGGCTCTCACATGAAAATGGTTTGTCACCAGTGCTAACAGAAAAGGAGGGCAGGATGCCAGGGGAGCATATTCATCTCTTCCTGCTCAAAGAGAAGATCTGGTCAAAATCTGTAGGTTTTGCTTTATGCACTCAGCAGAGCTCAAAAGCCTTAAGACAGGGGTTTGTGTACAAAGTCAGCCAGCTGAGGGAGGCTGCCAAAACTGAAGACAGAGTAGCAAATGGTGGTGCCACATCCTGTCAGCAGCATCACAGAGAAGTAAGGAACAGGCAGTTGCATCTCTGTAGGTATATGGCTGTATATGCATGCATCAACCATGCTTCCTTTTAGAGGAGAAAAAACAGAGTAGATAGAAGTGCTGCTCCTAAGTCAGAATGGACTCAGAGCCACCAGGTTTGGACAAGCCTGCACTGCCCCAAGGTCCCTGTGACGGGGCAAAGAGAAAGCTGGGCACCTCCACAGGGCTTTGAGGAGTGGCTTGCAGGGCTAAAGGGCATTGCAGAGTGGAATACTTTATTCTTGATTGAGGCAGTGGAAGATCTGCTGTGAGGCCAGGCTGAGGGAGCTGGGGTTGGCAGCAGAGGAGCCTGAGGGCTGCCCTCAGTGCTGTGCTAAAGATGTGCAGGACAGTGTGGGCAGGATGCAGCCAGGCTGTGCCCAGAGGTGGCCAAGGGCAGCACAAGGGGCACTGGGGGCAAGCTGGAGCAGAGGAGGTACCAGGGAACAGGAGGGGAAACTTTGTCAGTGTGAGGGTGCTGGAGGCCTGGAGCAGGCTGCCCAGAGAGGTTGTGGAGTCTCCTTCTGTGGAGAGATTCAGAACCCACCTGGATGTGTTTCTGTGTGCCCTGCCCTGGGTGCTCTGCTCTGGCAGGGGTTGGAAGGTCCCTTTAAGGTCCCTTCCATGCCCTAACATATTGTGATTCTTCCTACCAGGTAGGAAAATGTTTAACATTGCAACCCCATTTACACAGATGCCACCCCACAGCTTAGCTGGAGAAGCTGTGCCTTGCCAGACCACACTGAGACACCTCCCTCTGAATCTTGGGGAGTACCAGGAGAGATCTACATTAAAGATCAGGTCCTTCAGACTGAATTTCTGAACCTTTGCAGCACAAACCTGATTAGCATGGACTGCTGTAGCCATCTGGCACTTCCATCCAGGCTCTGCTGTTTCCCACACACTTAGGGCAGGTTTCTTATGATCAGTGAGGACACAGCTCTCTAGTTTTACAATCTACTTCAAGTGTAAGCATTACAGAAAGAAAAGATAAGGGTGACTCCTTTTGTCTGCTCTGGATGCGTTACTTGGTCACTTAGCCTTTAAAACAAAGCTTCAGCAGTGCCACTGGCCACTACCCATCTAAAACTGCTTTAGCTTCACACTCTGCTTAGGGAAACTGTTTCTATGTGAAGCATTTCATCTCCTGCACTCCCTTTGATAATGTCAGACAAAGCCCAACAGTGAGCTACAGACCTGGGGATGTGAGGTTGGAAACTGCAGCTTGGAGAGGGACCTGGGAATGTTGGTTGGCAGGCACTGAACATGAGCCAGCAGTGCCCAAGTGGCCAAGAAAGCCACTGGCACCCTGGCCTGGCTCAGAAGCAGGGTGGGCAGCAGGGACAGGAGGTGCCCATCCCCCTGTGCTCAGCACTGCTGAGGCCACAGCTCCAGTGCTGTGCTCAGCTCTGGGCCACTCACTGCAGGAAGGACACTGAGGGGCTGCAGCCTGTGCAGAGCAGGGCAGGGAGGCTGGAGAAGGGCCTGGAGCAGCTGGGGGTGAGGAGGGGCTGAGGGAGCTGGGGGTGTGCAGGTGGAGCAGAGGAGGCTGAGGGCAGAGCTCATTGCTCTCTGCAGCTGCCTGCAGGGAGGTTGGAGCGAGGAGGGGGCAGCCTCTGCTGCTGGGTGCCAAGGGACAGCAGCAGAGGAAATGGTTCCAAGCTGCCCCAGGGCAGGCTCAGGCTGGAGCTCAGGAAAGATTTCTGCCCTGGAAGGGTTCTCAGACATTGTCAGAGGCTGCCCAGGGCAGTGCTGCAGTGCCCGTCCCTGGGGGTGTTCCAGCAGTGTGGAGCTGTGCTCAGGGCCATGGTTTGGTGCTGAGCTTGCAGTGCTGGGTGGAGAGCTGGGCTGGGTGAGCTGGAAGAGCTCTGCCAGCTGGATGGGTTCTGTGGTTCTGTGAAAATGGCATCTTAAAACTCCGGGCTAGGTTGTGCAGTCAGTTAAATAAGTAGGCAGCTCCTTCCTCACATTACCTTGCAAATTGAAACAGCAGATGGAAAATGAAAAATCTTCCTGCTAGTAGAAGTTATTATATGCCCTGTTCCAGATGTGCAGCTGATCATGTTATGCTGTTTCTCATATCACGTTAACCTCCCTCTTTCTTAAAAACCTATTTTTTTGAGGCACATATGGTTTCCAATTGCTGCTCTAGAGGCAGGAAAAACCATTCCTTAAGGATATGAGAAGAGGTTGGTTTATCCTTGGAGACTGTGAGCTGCAGAGGGAAGTCTGACCCTGGAAGCAGCACCAGATGTTATCACAGACTGGGACAGGTGTTTATGGGACTCCCTCCCCAGACCTTTACAATGTACAAGATTGGTTTGTTTATGAGCTCCAGTTCCCAGCCTAATTTGTGGCCAGCACCTTTCAACCTCGAGAAGCATAAAACAACCCTCAAGTGGTGTCCCCAGGCAGCAGTCGCCTTGCAGGCTCCTCTGGTTTCCCACAGCCTGCCCTCCTGAGCTGGGAGCAACTCAACACTGACAGGCAAGCCAAGGGACAAGCCAGAGTGGGAAAAGAGGGAACCAAGCTGTGCTGCAACTGCTTTTCAGCTCTGCTCTGCAGCCAACCCATGGAGCTTTGAGCATTCCCAAACCACCCAGGCTGACATTCAAGACCAAGGCTGAAAAGAAGTTTGGCGAAGGGATGGCAAAGCTGTGCCCATGCCGAAGACTGGCACAGGAGCAGCTCTATCCTCCATAGACAGGATGGATACCCGAGGGTTTGTCTGGAACCAGCACCTGCTGCCCCTGGCTGAGTTGCCAAGAACCAACTGTGGTTAACCTCTCTGGCCTTGTGGCACTCAGCTTCGATGGGATCCTGCTGCTTGTGCTGTGGCTGTGGCTCCAGCACACTCTGAATGTCACCACCAAAATGAAGCTGGTTTCACAGTGTGCTTGGCAAGAAGCAAACAGAGCCTGGGTTTAGCAAGCTAAATGATTTTTTTTTTTTTGCAATAACAGATAAACTTCAGCTTGAGTTTCAGGCAAAGATCACAGAATCCTAGATGGCTTCAGCTGGAAGAGACCTCAAAGGAGCCAGTCCAGAGGAGGCCACCAAGATGCTGAGAGGGCTGCAGCAGCTCTGCTCTGAGGACAGGCTGAGAGAGTTGGGGCTCTGCAGCCTGGAGAAGAGAAGGCTTCCAGGAGACCTTGGAGTGGCCTTCCAGGATCTGAAGGGGCCTACAGGAAGGCTGGGGAGGGACTATTGACAAGGGCATGCAATAACAGGACAAGGGGCAATGGGTTTGAACTGGCAGAGGGGAGATTGAAAGTGGATGTTAGGAGGAAGCTCTTTACAGTGAGGGTGGTGAGACACTGGCACAGGTTGCCCAGGGAGGTTGTGGCTGCTCCCTCCCTGGAGGTGTTCAGGACCAGGCTGGATGAGTCCTTGAGTGACCTGTGCTAGTAGGAGGTGTCCCTGCCTATGGTGGGGGAGATGGAACTGGATGAGCTTTGAGGTCCCTTCCAACTTTGACCATTCTATGATTCTATAACCCCCAACTCCCACCAGCACAGGCTGCCCAAGGCCTCATCCAGCCTGGCCTTGAACACCTCCAGGGATGAGCTGTATCCACAGCCTCCCTGGGCAACCTGTGCCAGTCTCTCCCCACCCTCACTCTCAAGAATTTGTTTCTCCTCTCCACTCTCACTCTCCCCTCTCCCAGCTCAAAGCCATTGTCCCTCACCCTGTCACTCCCAGCCCTTGTCACAAGTCCCTTCCCAGCTCTCCTGCAGTCCCTTCAGGTACAGAAATGCAGCTCTAAGGTCTCCCTGCAGTCTTCTCTTCTCCAGCCTGAACAGTCCCAATTCTCTCAGCCTGTCTCTATAGCAAAGGTTCTCCAGCCCTCTGAGCATCTTCATGGCCTCCTCTGGACCCTCTCCCACAGTTCCAGATCATTCTTGTGCTGGGGGCTCCAGAGCTGGATGTAGTGCTCCAGGTGTGGTCTCAGCAGAGCAGAGGAGAGAAGCAGATAAAGCTCTTACTAAGCTCTTCCGTTAGGGAACAGCAGAGCCTCAGCTGCAGAAAACTAACACAGAGCAAGAGTCTGAAGCTTCACTACTGCACCCTGAGGTCATTCCAGCTGACTGACCCAACTTGGGCATTGGCCTCCAATGAAGGTTTCCACAGAAAGGCCACAGCAACAGCATTCAAGCAGTTGCAAGATGTTCCTAAAGTACGTGGGGCTGCTGACTCCAGCTGCTGCCCTGTGCACAGCCTGCCTGGAATTACTGTCACCACCTCTGGATTTTCTCACCTGCACAGCAGAAGTGATGCAGGCCTTGCTAGGGAGCCTGGATCTCACTGATTCAGACAGTGTCAATCAATTGTAGGCGACTCCTGGGACCATGCCAGTCCCACTGCCTCAATTACCCTGCAGTAAGGGTGGGTGCTTTAGGTGCAGTCCTGTGCCCTGGAGCAGGACAGAGGGTTGGTGTCTGGAGCACAGCTCTGTAGGGCTGCTGCTAGTGCAGGCAGATGTACAGCAGAGACACTTCCCACTTCTGCACTTACAGAAGCAGTTGCACCAGTACAGGCTGGAGGATGAGCTACTGGAAAGCAGCTCCAGGGAGAAGGACCTTGGAGTGCTGGTGGACAAGAAGGTCTCCATGGGACAGCAATGTGCCCTGGTGGCCAAGAGGGCAAATGAAAGCCTAGGGTGCATGCAGAAGAGTGTGGCCAGCAGGTTAAGGGAGGTTCTCCTTCTCCTTTGCTCTGCCCTGCTGAGACCACATCTGGAGGATTGTGCCCAGTCCTGGGCTCCCCAGTTCAAGAGGAACAGGGAACTGCTACATAGAGTCCAAGGGAGGCTATGAGGCTGCTGAAGGGCCTGGCACATCTGTGTGAGGAGGAGAGGCTGAGAGCCTTGGGGCTGGGCAGCCTGGAGAGGAGAAGGCTGAGAGGGGATCTGGGCAATGGTTACAAATAGCTGAGGGGTGGGGGGCAAGAAGCAGGGGCCAGGCTCTCTGCAGTGGTGTCCTGGGGTAGGACAAGGTGCAATGGACACAAACTGGAACCCAGGAAATTGCACCTCAAGATGAGGAGAAACTTGTTTGGTGTGAGGGTGCTGGCGGCCTGGAGCAGGCTGCCCAGAGAGGCTGTGGAGTCGCCTGCTCTGGAGGCTTTCAGGGGGGGTGTTCCTGTGTGCCCTGCCCTGTGAGCAGTGCAGGACTGGATGATCTCTGGAGCTGCCCCCCTGTGCCCACTGTTCTGTGACTCCATGGCAATGTCTCTATGTCTATGTACCTGTGCAAAGATTTCCTCAGCAAAACCAAGGGTGTGGATTTTTCACAGCTGGAACACAAGGACTGACTTACAGACAGACCTGTGCTCAGCCCAGCTCCGAGGCACCCGAATGCATTTCAGTCTCTCACTGGTACCAAGTTCATTGCTGCCCAGGGCAGCTTCTCTGCAGCCTACAGCCCGCAGCGACCCCCCTGGGTCCTGTGGCATTCCCAGACACATGATAATGTCTCCCCCATAGCTGGAGAACAGTCAAACCTGCAGAGCTCTCTAAGCTACCACACAGAACACTGCCACGGGTCTGGGTAACTGAACTCTGCAAGGGAGTCCCAGGGACCCACCCGAGCCTCTGCATGCAGAACAGATGCTGACTGAGGAGGTTACACTCTGGTCGTATCAGAAGCTCCATGAGAGGCTGTCCTAGCACACATGGGCTAGAACAAACATGCAGCAAAGTGTTCTAAGGGAAAGCAAACCTGTGAGTAAGAGATAATGTGCACTGCATCATGAGGAACACTCCTTACAAAGGAGTGTAACCTGCACAACTTTTCTTGCTTTAATGACTTTAATTACTTCAATCATCAGGTCGTTTTAAAAACACTTCAGGGGTTTCCAAACATAACTGTGAGTGATACTTGTTGCCAACACTTGTGTATGTGCCTTAGAAAATCTCCCCTCTCCCCTCCCCTGCTCCCAAGATACTTGTTGGTAGGGAGAATTAAACCATTCCATTACTTCAAGTCCTCACATCACTCACGGTGGCTACATTGTCATCCTGCCCCAGCTACTTTTGGGGAGCTGTAAGAAAATTTCATTTTCTTAGCATTTCCAACATCGGAAGGGCAAGAAAAAACACCACAGACAAACAAAACCTCTTGCAAAACAGCCCCCCCAGAGCTACAGAATTCTTCTAATCTTCTGTTCACCAACTGTTGGATACTTGTCCCAGATATTGTACCCCTGAAAGGGAACCACAAAGCACCCAGCCAGCAGGGATGTCCACTGAAGTGTCTCTTTGTGCCCCACCAGCAAGCCAAGATGGACTCATTAGTCATCTGGAGAGTTTGCCCCGATGCCCGCAGGCATGAAATACCTCCGACAAAGCACCGACTGAGATGTGTCAGTGTGGCACTGCTCTGCATGTCTCTCTTGGTGCCTTTCAAGTTGTTTTCTAAACACTTCTTTTGTTGCTGTTGGCAGGAGTGCACTTATAAGCAGCATATGGTGAAGGGCAGAGAATGCTGACTGCTTCCCGTCCTTTAAAACCTCTCCCAAGGCCTTACCTACGAGCAATTAAGCTAACTCCATGGGATACATTTGATAACAGATATTCTTTAGCTTGGGTGACAGTTAACAAGCAGGGCTATAATGAATAATAAAGCACTTCTTAGTGACACACAGTCCCCATTCACCCGAGCAGGGGCTATTTTTGTGCTAGTTCAACAGAAGATTCTAACAATGCAACCCTCTTGTGTAGCTGGCACAAAATAGGCATTCATCAAGGAGGATTTACCATCCCGAAAGGAGGCTCTGGGCACTACGTGCTGTGGGTGGGGATGCACAATTCCAGACAGGGGTGGAGACCAAGGAACAGGCATGGGTCTAGCATGAAAATGCATGTTGTGTCATTTTCTAAGCACAAAAGAGATGCATTTAAACAGAGGGGGGGAAAGGGAGAAAATGGAGGGGGAGGGAGGAGGAAGGAAATGAGCTGCTAAAGCTAGAGCTGCCCCAAGAGCTCTCACGGGGAGTAAGACTGTGGCCATACTTCGAGGTAACACCCTCCCAAGTATGAACTCTCCTTCCAAGTCCTCTCCCTTCCTGAAGAGACAAAGGCAGCTCCTGGCTTTCTAACACCAACCTTCATTCCCATCTTCTTCTTCTCAGATGTGCTCCCCCAAACACCACCTAACCTGCTTCTGGCACCTCGGGGCTCTCAGTGACACCTGGGAACCACCTGAATGCTCATCTCCCTCCTGCCCTCCTTCTGCTCGGCAGTTGCCTTCCTCACAGCAGCAACCTGGTCTAGTTGGAGGTGTCCCTGCCCACGGCAGGAAGAGGTGGAACTGGATGAGCTTTAAGGTCCCTTCCGAGCCAAACCAGTCTAGAGTCTATGAACCTATGAGCACAGCAAAGCTGTGCCTGCACACACCTATGTGTCCACCCTCCCAAAACAGCTTCACGTTTCCATCCTAAATGCTGAACTTCTGGAACATTAGGGCAGTGAATGTAGAATTGTTCCATCATTCAAATGCTCTCTGAAAAACTGCCCTGGTACACCATTAAAGTTTGCTCTTCTTCTAACACTTCACACTTGGAGATATTTAGAGAACTAAGCCTCAGATTTTCAAATCATTTTAGCCCTCCCTTATGCCAGACACTTTAGGTTAAATGCAGCTCAAACACGAATAAGCAAACTAAACCAAGTCACTCATTGCACCCAAGCTCAGGATGCACCTAAAAACTGAGAAAGTCACACCCAGGCTCAAACACCCAGACCTTGGAGTCAGCAGATCTCCAGGCAAGCACTGCTGGCTAGCCCTGGGCACAGCATCTCCCTGCTCTGAGAGGAGGAAGAGGCAGTGCCAGAGATGTTCTCTCTGCTCTCCCAGAGCTATCTGCAAGCTTTTCTCTGCCTCAGCAGATGGATCTTCCACAACCTGAGGTGTCTGCCTTTGCTGAGGGCTGCAGTCTGACTCCAGGCAGATGTTTGTCCCCAGAAGAGGACTCTTCCCTCCCAGAACGTTTTCTATTTTTAAAGGCGGAGAATTTAAGGGGAAGGAAAGAGGCTGAATTCTCTCAAGAGACTAGCAACTTCAATGCCCACTTGAAAGGCTGTAAAGGTGTTTCAGAACATCTTCTGAAAAATCGGGCCACTAACGACCAGCTCCAAACTTTCAAAGAAACCCAAAAATGACCTTTCTAAGAGTTTAGACCACGAGACACATTTTCCAGCTGATGATCACGGAAGAAAAACATACTTGCAAAACCAAAAGGAAAAGTGAGTTCTTTCATTCTAGCCTGCACACATTTCATGGAGTGCAGCTAGGCATAAACCCACACACTTTCCAGGCTACTATCTATGAAGAATTCCTTTTCAGTAGTAAATAAGGTGAAAGATACACTTAGCACAGGAGGGGGTTTGAAAACATGGGCTGTGTTTGTGCATCCAGCGAAGGGAAGCATCAGCACTCTGGAACAGCCTATTCATTTTTGGTGCAAGCCCTGATGGCTGCCCACAAAAAGTCTTCAGACAAATTTTGTTTATTCATCTTCTTTGTTTCTGGCCTTTTCTTGTTGGTGTAAGTACAGAAATATTTGAGCTGAGCAACTTTGTCCAAGACCTCAGTCTGGCTTAAAAAGAAACTTTGCTGTCTGGAACTGAAGGAGGAACAGGGATGGAGAAAAGCTCAGGTTGCAGACAAGATTAGCAGAAGTGTTTCTGCTGTGTTTTACCTAGTTAGGAGTGCAACAAAACAACTGCCAGCACTGCCCAGAGCAGATGTTCTGTGCTGAATTAGTGTCTCAGGGAAAGTATCAGGCATTCAGTAACGGCAGGCACTTGCTGCAGCCTTCCCTCTGCTTGCTCAGTTGCATTTGTCCTGAGGTGCCAGTGAATAAAACCTTTGGGGAAAGAATGGAATCTGTACGGGGCCATTTTTCAAGGGTGCTGGAAACCTGCAAGGGCTGCTGCAAAGAGCCTGGAAAGTGCTTTGGGTGCTAGGGAAAACGTCCTGCAGTGCGGGGTGTAAACAGACAGGTCTAAGAAAAATGCAGAGTGACTTGGTTGGAGCATATAACCAACCTGATGCAGGCAGGATGCGGAGGAGAAAATACAGAACAGGAACCTGAACCCAGACAACACAATGCTGGAGCTCAGGAAAAGCAGAGAGCTGCTATTGCCACAAACTCTGAGGGGAAGTGCTGGATGCCTCAGCACTGGATGCTGTTAGAAGAGGTTTGGGTGCCTCTCTAAAAGGCTTAGCTTGACCCCAACAACATCTCTGAATTAACCAAGCACAAAGCTAATGGTTAATAGGAGTAGGTTCTGAAGTGTAGAGCTCCAGAAAGTCTCACATTTGTGAGCTAAGAATCTATGACCAGAACAAGACTTTGATTATTATTAGCATTTTATTTAGAGGTTTTCGGGGGGGGATCTTAATGAAACACGCAGAAAAAAATATTCTGAGAATATTCAATCGTCTGCACTTGGATAGGGCTAATATTTGCCTAAACATCGTGCAGTAAACTAAGAGGGAAAAATAATCTTTCTGCTGAAAGCTCCCTTTTTCTGCAGCTTTTATTACAGTTGGGAGAGCATATTAAACGTTTAGTTTTCTTAAAGTGAAATCAAACTCTAAGCAGCAGCTTCAACGATCAGCTAGGTCAGACACCGTGAGGCACAGCCAAGCCATCGAATGTCACTCCGCTCTGAAACCGCCTCTCCCGAAGTCACTCCGAGGCGATGGAGCTGACACAGCGTTCGGCTGGGCCTGGTTTCCTCTTCACCCATTCACGGACGAGCAGTGCCTGCTCCCTCACCCCCCAGCAGCTCCTCCAGGCTGACTCTCAGGTCACTGAGGGAGACCTTCCCCTCTCATGGCTCCCACCACACCAGGCTGTCGGAGGGGATGCTCTGCTGGAAGCCCCAGCGGATCCTCTGTGCCCCACTCCTGCTCCCAGTCATGGCCCTGGCAGTACCTAGGCACCTACAGAGACCTGCTTATGGAATTGTGCCAACACGGCCAAGTTTCTCCGAGAGTGCTTTGCCAGACCGAGCACAGGACCAGGAGCCTCACTGGTTACTGTTTCGTCCTTTTCACTATCTGGGTCAAAACACCTCCAGACGAGGAGGAAGAGCAAGGACAGGCGCAGCGCTGGCTGTGGCCCGTGCGGCAGGCTGCGGAGCTGTGGGGTCTGCCCTCATGGGGTTACGGAGCCAGGTTCCGGCGGCACCGGGACAACCGAGGTGGGGCAGCCTCTGCCGTCCGCTCCCTTCTGCTGCGGTCCGGGCTCAGGGCACCGGCAGGGAAAGTGCCCGGAGAGAGAGAAAAGAGCTGCTGCGTTTTCGGGATAACGAGGGAGGAAACCTGACACCTTTAAGGAACCCTGCAGAAGTTCAGGAGGAAAGATGGCAGGGAGAGAGGACCGGCAGGGAACCGCCCGTCCCAGGGGGAGAGGGGCAGAACAATGGGAACGGCCGAAGGGCAGGGGGGAAGGGGCGAAGGGACGGGGACGAGAAGGCGGCGAGAGAAAGCGAGGCAGGGACAGAGGGGCCGAGAAAGGCACCGCGGGAGGACGGTGGTGGACAAAGAGGAGCCAGGGCGCGGAGCGGGACGCCGGGAGCGGGGGGCAGGAGCGGCGGGCAGGAGCGGACAGAGCAGGAGCGGACAGAGCAGGAGCGGCGGGTAGGAGCGGGTAGGAGCGGGCAGGAGCGGNCCCGTCGGGGCCCCGCCGAGCACCTGCTGAGCGCCCGCCGCCGCTGCCGGGCCCCCGCCGGGCTTCCCGGAGCTCCGGGTTTTGCGGGGCGGAAAGAGGCTACCGGCGGAGTTGGAGAGGAGCCGACGGATGGGGCTACCCCGGCCCGACTGAAGCTTCGGGATCCGGTGGAAGAAGTCCGTGGGAGAAAGCCCGGAGACGAAGGAGCCCTTTCGAGCTCCTAGTCGCCTCTCGCAGGTTGCCGGAGCGCGGTGCCGCCGACCGACGGGTGGCCGAGCAGCGAGTGCCCGTCGGGAGAGCTGGCTTCGCTCTGCAAGTGGAGAAGGACCCTCCGGAGCGATCCGAACTGAAATGGCTCCGAAAAGCACAACTCAAAACCTCACGGGCGTCCCTTGGCACTCCCTCCACACACCACCGACTGCATGGCCATAGCACAGCACCCACAGAGGGAAAGTCACCAGAAGTTGTGTTTGCCCATGAAAACAACAAGCAGCAGGAGATCAGCTGAAAAACACAGAATCACAGAATGGCCCATACCAGAAGAGACCTTGACAGATCGAGTCCCCTGGCTAAAGCATAGCACTCAGCACTACTCTTGAACACCTCCTGGGATGGTTACCCCAGCATCTCCCTGGGCAACCTGTGCCAGTGCCTGGGAACCCTTGCTGGGAAGAAATTCTTCCTGATACCCAACCTGACCCTCCCCTGGCACAGCCTGAGGCCACGATGATGTTGTGTTTGAGTTGTGTTTGGGTCACATCTCAATGGAAGCAAGAGCCCAGCAATCAATCAAAAGGAAGCAGCAGTTGAGAGGAAACCAATCACACTGGTACATAAGGTAGAAATGCCTCCTGGGCCAGGCTGCTGCATGACAGTATTCATAAACACTCTGGGGCTCCCAGAATATCACTACCCACCGTGATGAGAGAACACAGCCAGCTACAAAACAGCTTCTGGAAGAGCAAATACCTGAAATGTGAGGAACATCAAAACTTACTTTCAACTAAAAGATTGTAAGAAGTGAGAGGAAAGCAATAATTACACACTGCTGGCATGAAGGGGATAAACTAGAGGAGGACAGATTTAGATTGGACATTAGGAAGTTCTTTATGATGAGGAAGAGGTTGCCCAGGGAGGCTGTGGCTGCTCCCTCCTTGGAGGTGTTCAGGGCCAGGCTGGATGAGGCCTTGAGCAAGCTGTGCTGGTGGGAGGTGTCCCTGGCCATGGCATGGGGTGGGAACTAGATGAGCTTTAAAATCCCTTCCAACCCAACCCATTCTGTGAACAGAGAGGCACCATCCTTGTCCTTCTCTCCAGCACATCCACGGTAAGTATGAAAACAGCACGCATTTGGGAGAGAAATCTCTATAACTTTAAATGAACAGAAACTACAGCTAAAAAACCCAGAACCAAGCCAACAACTACGAACCTTTAAACAAAACTTTAGAGTTGCAAACATGAATGGTTCAGAACAAGCAGGGAGTCCAAGGCTCTGGGTTTGGGTGGTTATGGCAAACCTCTGCATTGGTTCCTCAGAGTCCACTTAAGATTTGTATCCCAAAGGTTTAGGTGATTGCACAGCACACCAGGTTGGGTTAAATACAATAAAATAATTCCTCTTGCCTGATACATCTTCATCAAAAAGTTCCTCCTATACTCTTCCTCTCACACGGCCGAACAAATCCACTTACTTGGAGCAGAGACAAGCATCTGAAGAGGAAGACAGCCCCAGGAAGAAGGACTGAGAGATGTCTGCCTGCCCTGCCCTTCACAGTGTCCAGCAGTGAAGACTTTTGCTCTCTTCCCTTCTCTCTCCTCTCCCTTTTCTGGGGTCATTGCTGATCCATCACCATTCTTCCCATCTGAAAGCTCTGCTGGGTGGCTAATCCTGGGAGCACCAATGTGAGGCCATATTTAGTGATATTTATTTGATTGTGGGGAAGCCAACACAGCTGCTCTTGAAGGGGAGGAAGGGGCTTCCTGCACTCTGCTCCTCTCTGTCTTGGCTCAGAAGACAGCTGCTGGAGATCAGTTTTCAACCTGTGTGACTTTCCTGAGAAGCTGGAGACCACCCCTCCTGTGCTCAGCAGGCATTCAGTTTTCCAAATCTAAACAAGCAGTCTGTCCTCCTGCCTAGTTAGACAGATGGGCTCAGGGAGCAAAACTCCCCCTGGGTTGAATTTCCCTCTCAGATTTGTAAGGTCCAAATCAGCAGAACAAAGACAGAACAGAAGGAGAGCAGGAGGTAGGACTGCCTTTGGGGAATGTGTTGTTGTACAGCAGTGGAGAGCATCTCCCTGCCCTCTGTGTGAGCAGCTAGAGCTATAAATACACACCTGAAACAGAACTGGAGCAGGAAGAGGGTGCCCAATGCACTGCACCCCCTGGACACCAGCAGCAGCATCTGTCCTCCCCTAGCTGGCAGCTGCTCCATCACAGCACAGCTTCCAGAATCTTTCAACACATCAAACTCTTGAATCCCCTCCTGTTTCCACTGAGCCCAGTGGTAACTTCCCAATGCAAACAGGGGAAGTGGCCTTGCTGTTGAGGAGGAAAACACCCCCTGGTGGAGGAGAGACTCCCACCCCTCAGACTGCCCAGGGCCCTGCTGAGCTCTGTCACCTACAAGTGCTGCAATCCAGTTTGCTCCTGTATGTGCAACAGCCCCCAAATTATTGTGCACACACAGGTGGCCTGGGTTGGAATAAAGAGTAAAGTTTTGTTGAAATGGGGACCTTCTAAGCAAGGTGAAGCCTGTGAAGTGCACACAGGCTGAGGAGCAAGGTCCTTGCTGCTGAGTTGCCACGCAGTGTTCAGCATAGTCACCATGGCAGCACATGCACTGCTCTCCATTGGCTGAGTTGCTTGTCAGGGCCAAGGATGGCATTTGTAGAACCACAGAATGGTCTGGGTTGGAAAGGACCTCCAAAGCTCATCCAGTCCATGCCCCCTGCACTCAGCAGGGACATCCTCCACTAGATCAGGCTGCCCAGACCCTGTCCAGCCTCACCTTGAATACCTCCAGGCATGGGCCTCAACCACCTCCCTAGGCAACCTGTTGCAGTGTTCCAGGAGCAGCCTCCTGGTGCAGAACTTGTTCCTCACATCCAATCTCAATCTGCTCTGCTCTCATTCCAAACCATTGCCCTTGTCCTGTCCCTGCAGACACTTTGGGCACAGTCCCTCTGCAACCTGCTTGGAGCCCCCTTCAGGTCTCCTTGGAGCCTTCTCTTCTCCAGGCTGAACAACCCCAGCTCCAAGTTTCAAACCTAGAAGCACCTGAGAAGTACTGCTACAAACGTGAAAGGAACATGACCAAAAAAATGGATTTTAAATCCTTACAATTAACATTGACATTAGTGATGTCAGTAATGCACCACTGACCTCAGAGCACACAAAACAGACTGGAAGAGGGAATACAAAATTGCAAGGCCACAACATCAAGAGTAGAAAAAAATAAAGCCACAGGTAGTGATAGGAAAAGTACCCTGAAAGCAGTGATGCTGGAGGAGACCCAAGCAGATGCTGAGCAGGAGCCCCCAGAGGACTGGCTGTGCCACCAGGGGAGGAGGCAAGCACCACTGTCTTCTGTGCCTGAGGCCAGGGTCCACACACTAAAGAGCAGAAAATAACTCAGAGAGTCACTGAAGGCCTCAAAAATCTCATTTCTTAGCTCATAGATCACAGTGGAAGACTCTGCAGCCCTGAAAGCCAAATCCAAAGCACGGACAACTGCCTGGAAAAGCTCCGTGGCAGCCCCAGATGCCTGCCCAGCACCCCAGGGCTCAGGCCCTGCAGGATTCAGGCAGGACCTATGCTCCTATATGCAGGTAGGTGCCAGCTCACCCCAGAGCTGCGAAGTGGGTGCAGAAATTTCTGGACATCAGAGTCCCAACAGCTGTCCTGGCACTGGATAACAGGACACAGATTTGCAACACAAAATCACAGAATCATTTAAGTTGGAAAAGACCTTCAAGATCATCAAGTCCAATCATGAACCCTGCTCTACCAAGTCCACCACTAAGCCACATCACACAGTATCACCAAGGTTGGAAGAGACCTCAAAGATCATCAAGTCCAACCCATTACCACAGACCTCAAGACTAGACCATGACACCAAGTGCCACGTCCAAACGTGCCTTGAACACCTCCAGGGACGGTGACTCCACCACCTCCCTGGGCAGCCCATTCCAATGTTTGAACCCTCTCTGAAAAAAACTCCTCCTAATGTCCTTCATGGGAAGGCTCAGTTCTGGTGTTTATGACAAGCTGCCATTGTAAGAGACCTGAATGTGGTCTGAAGCACATTCTGCCTGCTGCCCTTCATCTTCCTTCCTGTTCTCCCAAGTATCCACCCAAATATTCACCATGACTTTCCCAGCTGGCAGTTGCCACTTTACTCCCTGTCTCTCCCTTCCCTCCCTAACACTGTTTCTGCTCCTCAGTTTCCTGCTTTAGCTGCACCCATAGCCAGTGCCTTCCAAATGAGCAGACACAAATTTGGGCTTTTACAGCTTTTCCTAGCCTGGCTCCTTAGAGTCTTGACATGAAATTGTTTTTTTTTCTCTTCCCGGGTTTGTTACAGAGCCCTGCCCCATATTTGTATGCAGAAGTCTTGTGGTTGTTTTGCAACACCACTCCTGACCTGCTCAGCTGCTGGCTGTGCACAGAGGGCTCTGCAGGGATGGTTTACAAACACTTCAGAGGATCACAGGGTGGTGGTGTGCCCCTCCAGAGACCCTCCAGTCCAGCCCCCCTGCCAGAGCAGGAGACTCCACAGCCTCTCTGGGCAGCCTCCTCCAGGCTCCAGCACCCTCACCCCAACCAAGTTTCTCCTCATCTTGAGGTGCAACTTCCTGGGTTCCAGTTTGTGGCCACTGCTCCTCGTCCTATCCCAGGACACCACTGCAGAGAGCCTGGCCCCTGCGTCCTGCCCCCCCACCCCCAGCTATTTGTAACCATTGCTCAGATCCCCTCTCAGCCTTCTCCTCTCCAGGCTCCCCAGCCCCAGGGCTCTCAGCCTCTCCTCCTCACACAGATGTGCCAATCCCAACTCAATGACCTCCAGAGAGCCCTTCCAACCCCCACCATTCTATGGCTCTATGAGCAGCAGAACTCACCAGCACCCTTTGTTCTCTGCTGTTTCCTTGCCCTGCCAGTGCTTCCCAGACCTGCTTTGGAACACAAGAGCCCACAGCCAGTGGCTGGCACAGCACAGTGCCCTGCAGCTCACCAGCCTGAGCCACTGCAGGCCTGTGTGGCGGGGCACACCCAAGTCCCTGCCCCACGGAAGGTTTGAATGGGGTGCGAAACTGTTCTGCTCCCCCCCACCTCTGGTTCCCGGGGGTTGGNAAATTCCTACTCCACCGCCGTGAGTACCGCAGACGTTCCCTAGGGCTCCAGGCTACCTTTGTTTGTAAGTCCCGCAAAGATATTTCTTATAGCAACCTTTCCAAGCTTCCTGATTTTCCTGAATTACTAAATTCCCTGTAAGCATCCTCGTGAAAGATTTTTCCCGATGGAATTTCTGAACTTTAACTAATATTTTATATACAGTTGTGGGTGGGGCTTTCCGGAAATAAAATAACTGCAGATTTTATAATTCCTGCCTCGTGAAATCCCACAACCGAGTCAGCCTGCTCTGGGCACAGAGCTCCTCGAAGCAGCAGTGACTGCAGTGTTTTCCCCAGACCCCTCCAGGGGAGCTGGAGAAGGTGTCCCAGCCTCAGAAGGCTGATGCGATGCCAGCGCTGCTGGCGACTGCTCTCCAGCCTGGCTGCCCAGCGTCTGGAGGTCAGTAGGCGGTGGCGTTGCATGGACTCTCAATCACAAAGTCTTCTTTGTTGAGCTCCAGTCACCTCCATTCCTGCAAACCTGACCTGGCAGCAGCCAAACTCTCAGTTTGCCATGAAACAGCTGGTCTGTGAGTAACCAGCTTTGGGCTGTCAGAGCTGCTCTGTAATTTCCCAGTGCCAAGCACAGAGCAGAGCCTGACTCCTCAGCGTTTGCCAGGACCTTCTCTATCATTTTCACACCATATCCCTGTCCCTGGAAGGATCAGAGGGTGCAGTCCAAACCCAAACTTCCCTGCAGATTGCTAGTTTATGTCAGCAGCCTTCTGTCAGAGGTCTCTTTGCAAAGCAAGCACAGAGCCATCCAGAGCCAGCTTTTGTTCTCCGAGGTCAGCTTCATCTGGACTAAGGAGCTAAAAACACCCCTAAGGGTTTTCCAGACAGCAGCTGTGGATCTTGGGCTCCAGACCTTGCACCTTTCTCACCTTGTGTATCACCAAACTCTGCTCTTACAGCTGGTGGGAAAAACCTCAACAGGGTGAGTGCTGTGCAGGTTGTGCAGGGTGCTCTGACCCTTTTGGAGGAAAAAGGAAGCTCAGGTGCAAATGCCTCAGCACCTCAGTCTCTGCAGCTGGGCTGCTGAATCTCAAGTGCTCAGACAGGACTTGTTGGCTTGGCTGGTTTTTAATGCTGTGTTCCCCAGCACTACCTCTGACACTGCAGATGTCTGAGGAACAGTTTTCATCTCCTTGTTCTTGTCTCAGGTGAGCCTCCAGATTAGCCCCAGACTTGTGCCATCCTCTTAACTCTTATTTCATCCCCTTGCCCAGCACCAGCTGAAACAAAGCAAACACTCAAGTCCCCTGGCCCCCCCGCAAAGCGAACCAGCACGATTAGCATGGCACTGCCTAATGGTCATTAAGCAGCACTGGGCGCAGCAGGAAGCCTGCTGTAAAGCGCAGCCACAGAAGTGTTACAGCCCTGCTAAGTGGCAACAAACGGCTCCTGAAAAGAGCCAGTGTTAGAGGCTGAGTTAAAGTGTGTTACATTTGCATTCCCCCTCCTTACTTTGATTTACAAACCCCACAGCTGCTTCTTTGGTGCTCATAAACCCTTGATCAGCTGAAGAGCTCCCCAGAAAGCTTTTGATAACGCTGTGCTTTCTGCCTGCCTGAACTGCTTCTGGGCTGAATTTATTAAGACCTCATCAAAAGCTCCTGTGTGTCACACAGAAGAGCCTGGCCAGCAGAGACTGAGGGAACTCCTCCTTTCTCCCTTGAGGGAGAGCTACTGAAGGCCAGCTCAAATCTGGGACTCCACCAAAAAAAAAACCAAAGAGAAAGATCTTTAAGGTCTCTTCCAAGCCAAACCACTCTGGGACTCTGATTTTGCTGCAGCTCCAGGGCCTGCTGTGCCATGCTGAACATACCCTTCCAAAAGCCTCACCCTTCTGTTGCCCTGGAGATCAAAGTTGCTGAGTCCAAGTGGAGAACACAGCTTGGGGCAGAGTTCTTGCTAGAAACATCTCAACAAAACCTGAGGAGTGCAGCTGTGATGTTGGTGCAGGGGCAGCCACAGCCTCCCTGGGCAACCTGTGCCAGTCTCTTCCCACCCTCACTCTCAAGAATTTCCTCCTCATCTCCACTCTCACTCTCCCCTCTCCCAGCTCAAAGCATTTGTCCCTCATCTTGTCACTCCCAGCCCTTCTCCAAAGTGCCTCCCCAGTTCTCCTGCAGCCCCTTCAGGTACTGGGAGGCTGCTCTGAGGTCTCCCTGGAGCCTTCTCTTCTCCAGGCTGAACAGTCCCAACTCTCCCAGCCTGTCCCCATAGAGGAGGTGCTCTAGCACTTCGAGATGGTCTCAGACTTGGTCTTCTTTTACAGTGAGCACACCCTTCACTCTCCCAGTCTTCTGCAGCTTGGGAAGAAGAGCCCTTTCCCAACTCTCAGACTCAGGGTCCTACCTATTTCTCCTGCAGCTGATGGCATTTAAGAGGATTTCATCCTTCACATCAAAACCTGCTTGCATCAAGACATGAACATCAGCCCTGCTTCTGGCTGCTCAGATGCCAGACTCCTCTGGGGACAGCATTGCAGGGCTGCAGTGGAACAAGGACAGCGGTGCTGCTGCAGCAGCTTCTCCCCCTGAGCCTCGAGGCTCCCACTTCCCTGCTTGGGAATTTCCAAACAGGTGTATGAAGGAGCAGAAGCAGGAGGGAATGCCTCTGGTCTCCTTCTCTGCTCAAAGTTCTCTTCAGATTTTTTTTTAAAATAATGATTCACTGAACACACCAAACCCCTTGGCACAGAGCAAGGAAGCCCTGACCTGGTTTTGCCCCCTTACCAGGACACTTTGAATCTACTTTTTAATAAGCATTTCTAACCCCCCCAATTTTCTGCAGCCAAATTCTCCCTGCCACACAGCAGCCAGCTTCCAAGATGATGTTTACCCTTTACCTGGTTGAAGAGAAGTTGTCAGGGAGCTGCCTGGCAGTGAGGCTGAGCAGTTCTTGAAGAGCACAAGTGATGAAGGTCTGATTCTTCCTCTGTCCTGGGGTCTGGAAAACCCAGTTCTGGGGTTTCAGTCTCCTTTGCAGGGAGAGCATTCAGGCAGATGTGAAGGTGGGCAGGAGGGGCACACACAGCACAGGTGGCAGGGATTGTCCTTATCTACCCCTCCATGAGTTGCTGACACATGTCCTGCTCCAGAGCAGGAAGGGTCCTCTCCTTGGCCCTTCTCTCCTCTTGTGGACAGGGCCTGGACACAGCTGAAGCTGTCACTGAGGAATTGTTGTGGGTCTGGAGTGGAGCTGAGTCCTCCTGCACTGCAAGTGGAGCTCCAGCAGCTTGTTCTGAGCCAAGCAGGGAAGGTCTGTCCCCATTCACACTGCCTGGGCTGTGCACTGATCCTGTTCCTTCCCAGGCTGCTTACCTCTTCAGCCTCCCATCTGCACTGCCCAAGGCCAAGCACTGTCTGCTTACACCTTACAGGACAAACACGAGCAGAACTCAGTCCCTGAGCAATCCCGGAGGGCCTGGCTGAGGACTGGGAGCCTCCAACGCTGCTGGCAACCTCCAGCTTCTTCAACTCCACTTAGTGAATTTTTACTTCTGTTTTCTCCCTTTCTGCAAAGCCTTTAAAAATATTACAACAGTAGAAGCAAAGCTGCCAGTTGCTCAGTCCCCTTGTGCTAACCAGCCCTGAGATCTGGGTGCTGTGGGTTGAACTTTTGCTGAATCAGAGCAATTTGCTTTGTCAGTAGCAGCAGTGCCATGTGCTGGGCTGGGGCAGGGCTGTGAAGCACACAGTGCTGCAAACATCTCCCTTAGCCCAGGGGCATTTCTGCTCTCTGCAGCAGAGACAGAAGCAGCCCTGGAGCTGTGCTGAGGCCCAGCCGAGGGGAAGAGTCCCTCTGACCACAGTGAGCATCAGCCACAGCCCTCGCACGGCTCTGCCAGAGGGCATGCACGTGGCTTCCAAAGGAGCACCTTCCACCTTCTCTGGCTGTTTCTGGCTTTGCAGAGTTCTTTGCTGTGGTACAAACCCTTGGCTTCCTTTATCATGGTTCAGTGGCCACGCTGGTGTGAGGCTGATGGTACGACATCAGGGTCTTGAAGGTCCTTTCCAACAGAAACAATTCTGCAGTTCTGTGCTCACTAATCACTCCAGGACACACCAAGAACCACAGCAGCACCTTCTTACCTGAGAGCTGAAGCTATAGAAACCTCTGCAGCTTCAGGAGAACCACCGGAGATGTGCAAGGACAAAGCTCTCTGAAAGCTGATTGCTTTGATATTTATTCTTACAGCTCTGCCTTGCAGTAGCATCTGGGATGGCTCTACAGGTGGGAAGCTCATCAGAGGATAATCACTGCTCACTGCACAGCTTGGGGTGAGAGATTTCAACTCAGCTGCAGAGTGAAACAGGAAAGCTGCCTGCTCTACACTCAAGCACCACTTTGCACCAGAGGTGTCATAAGAAACAGAAAACCATCACATGTTGGTGTCTAGCCACAAGGAGACCTCTGCTCTTGCTTCTCTCACCACCCTTCTGCTCCTGAAAGCATCCAGTGGGTTCCAGCAGAGCTAGCCCAAAGCAAAGGCAGTCACCTCTGGCAGCTCAGCTTGTCCAGAGCAGACATCAGCACCACACTCAGTCCCTGGAACATCCCAAACCAGTCAGGAACCACAAGGGGAGTTGATCTTTCAAACTTCACTGACAAGTCATGCCCTTACCTCCCTCCCTCCACCTTTTGACCCCTTCCTTCCCCAGATTGTCTTTCATGACTTCAAATGACTTTTGATGCACAAACCTGGCCCTCACCTCTGAGCCTAGGCACATTTGCCAGCTCTGTGTGTGAGTGACTCAGGAAGGCTCTTGGGTTTGAAGCTGGTTGCAGAAAATGGCTCAGTTTGGAAGGGAGCTCAGAGATCATCTGCTCCACCCCCCTGCTATAGGCAGGGACACCTCTCAGCTAGACTTGGTGGCTTAAGACCTCATCCAGCCTGGCCTTGAACACCTCCAGGCAGGAGGCAGCCACGGCCTCCCTGGGCAGCCTGTGCCAGTCTCACCACCTTCACACTGAAGAACTTCTTCCTCAGCTCCAGTCTAACCCTGCTCTGCCTCAGCTCCAAACCATTCCCCCTTGGCTTGTATCCAGACACCTCAGCACAAGTCCCCTGCAGCCTTCCTGCAGGATCCCTTTGCTGGCAGCAGCTCTGAGGTCCCCCTGGAGCCTTCTCTGCAGACTGGACCCCCTCAGCTCCCTCAGCCTGTGCTCACAGCGGAGCTGCTCCAGCCCTTGGAGCATCTTTGTGGCCTCCTCTGGCCTCACTCCAGCAGCTCTGCGTCCTCCTCCTGCTGGGGACAGCAGCGCTGGAGGGATGATTGGAGGTGAGGTCTGAGCAGAGCAGGTCCAAGGGGCAGAATCCCCTGCTGATGACACTCCTCTGGATGCAGCCGAAGTTGTGCGCCCTGCAGACCAGCAAGGCCAATTTCCAGAGGGAAAAGCCAACACAAAAAACACCTCTGCAAAGCTGCCTGGCCCTGTGCTCTGCAGCCCTGTGAGAAACCTGCATCTGGGTCGAGGCAATCCCAAGCACAAATACAGGCTGGAGAGGAGCCCTGAGGAGAGAGACTTGGGGGTGCTAGTGGATGAGAAGCTCAATGTGAGCTGTCAGTGAGCTCTGGCAGCCCAGAGAGCAACCAGAGCCTGGGCTGCAGCAGGAGCAGTGTGGGCAGCAGGGTGAGGGAATTGATCCTGCCTCTCTGCTGCCCACTGCTGATACCCCACCTGGAGTACTGCATCCAGTTCTGGAGCCCCTGGGACAAGAGGGATGTGGAGATGCTGGAGTGTGTCCAGAGAAGGGCCACGAGGATGAGCAGAGGGCTGGAGCTGCTCTGCTGTGAGGACAGACTGAGGGAGTTGGGGCTGTGCAGTCTGGAGAGAAGGCTCCCAGGTGACCTTTCAGTATCTGAAGGGGGCTACAAAAAAGCTGGGGAGGGACTTTTTAGGATGTCAGGGAATGATAGGACTGGGGGGAAAGGAGCAAAGCTGGAGGTGCGGAGAGTCAGCCTGGATGTTAGGAAGAAGCTCTTCAGCATGAGAGTGGTGAGAGCCTGGAAGGGTTGCCCAGGGAGGTGGTGTAAGCCTCATCCCTGGAGGTGTTTAAGGCCAGGCTGGATGAGGCTCTGGGCAACCTGATCTAGTGTGAGGTGTCCCTGCCCATGGCAGGGGGTTGGGACTGGATGCTCCTTGAGGTCCCTTCCAACCCTGACTGATTCTGTGATTCTATGAAACCAAGAAAGCAGAAATCGCCCCTGGGGTGTGATTAGCTACAAAGGAACTCTTCTTACCAGGTTCCTTCAGTCCCCTCCTCATCCTTGTGGCCCTCCTCTGGACCTTCTGCAACATATCTATGTCCTTCACTTTTCCAGAGGCAGAGGATTTTTTCACAGAAGGCATGGGCTGCCCAGGGTGGCATCACCAACTCTGGATGTGTTTAAAAGTCATTTGGATGCGGTGCTTGGGGATATGGTTTAAGGGTGAACTTTGCAGAGTAGGGCTATGGGATGGACTTGATGATCTTGAGGGGCTTTGCCAGGCAGAATGTTTCTGTGACTCCAGCATCCTCCCTCCACTGGGATTCACAAAAGGAAAAAATCTTTAGCCAGAGAGCAGGTGGGGGAGGCAGCCCAAGAGGTGAGCAGAAGGAAGCAATGCATGAACCATGGCTCTGCAGCACTCTTCTGCCCAGCAGTGCCCCAAGCACTGCACCAGAGGGCAGCTGAACTGGCAGCAGACAGGAAGAGCTCTCTGTGGGAAATGAAGGCAGGCAGACAAATCAGACACACAAGAACAGGACCAGAGGCAGCCAGGTGCAGCAGAGGGTGAGAAACACAACCCTCTGCAACTCACAGAATTCCTTAGGTCATTAGGAATTGCTGCCCCAGCCTGGTTCTGGTTAGCTCCTGAGGGATGAAGCTTTGTGCAGGAGCTGTTCTGCTCTGGAGTCACTGCTGGACACACTCAGGACAGAAGCTGAAGGCACAACTTCCCAGAGGAGCACTACTCTTCAACTTGGCAAGCTGCTAGAACCTCACAGGAGAAAGCCAAGCAAACTGCAGTCAGTAATGCATGTGACAAGTGTCAATCAGGGACAGACTTTCTGACCTGCCAGGAGTCAGGGCCAAAGACCTGCTGCTGAAGTGCTGCCTTCCCTTCCCCAGCACAGCAGTGGACTTAGGTACTCATGACAGAAGCAGGTTTTAGATATTGCAGCTGAGCAAAGATTCTCCTGGGCAAGTGAGACCAGGCTGCTCCTCTGCACCTGTCTGCAAGAGTGTGAGAGTGCAAACACTGAGCTCAGGAAACTTCTAGTGCCAAGTTTAGGCAGGTCGGTGGTGAGAGCTGCTTACCAAAGTGCTGACTGTTCTGCCAGGCCAGGCTGGTGTAGTCTGGATGTGAAAAAGGCATCTGAGAGTCACAGAATGTTAGGGCTTGGAAGAGACCTCTGGAGATCATTGAGTCCAAGCCCCCTGCCAGGGCAGGATCACCCAGGGCAGGATACACAGGAGCACATCCAGGTGGGTTTGGAAAGTCTCCAGACAAGGAGACTCCACAAACCTCCCTGGGCAGCCTGCTCCAAGGCTCTGTCACCCTCATGATGACACAGGAGATGTTCACTGCCTGCAGCAGCTTGGGGGCTCTGGGCCAGACTATCTCAAGCAGTTCCCTGAGGTCCTTCTTTAACTGAGGGGCCCAGAACTGGACACAAGGTTCCAGATGTGGCCTCAGCAGGGCAGAGCAGAGGGAGAGGAGCATCAGTAGTTCCTGTCCCACCACAGCTGGTGGTGGCCCAGAGTGGACCTGATGGCTGCTTAATAAGGGTAAATGGAGTTCCAGCCTCACTCTCAGCTACAGGAACACAGCTGCTGGGACCTGACCACATGTCCTCCTTTCAGTGTGAGATGTTTCCCATGTTCCACAGACCAGAATCATGCAAGTTTGACAGGACTGAACTTTTCCATTGCTTTTGGAACCTAAAGACAGCAGCACAAACCTCCTGCCCACACCATGGGCTCTCAGTCCTCAAATGCTTCACGCTGTGCTGAAGGAGAGCTTGTAAAGGTCAAACCCTTGGCACCCCCTGCCAGTAGCCACAGAGAGCAGAGCAGACTTTCCTCTGAGCCTGGGCTCACACAGGCAGGAATGCAAGACCCAGGAGCATCTTCATTATCTGTGGGAAGCACAGCACAGAAACACAGGCCCCTCTGTGCTGAGGAGCCAGCAGAGCTGAAATTCTCTGGAGCTTTCAGAGGAGCTGCCCTGGAGTCCGAAGGGAGAGCTTAGAGCTGTGCTTGTGGAGATGGGCTCTGAAAAAAGGAAATGCCAGAATGGACTCTTTAAAAGACCTTTATTGTGGTTGCATGATTACAATTCTCAGGTCCATTTATGCTTAGGTTGTTCCCAGATGCTCAGCATGTAAGCAGTGCATTCCCTACCAGCCTAGTGTGCAAGAACTTCAGGAACAGAGAAGCTACTTTCCCATCTGCACATGTGTCAGGTCAGCTCCCCAGGATCAGTTAAAAAGGCAAACAGAGGAAGTCTTGTCACATCTGTACAGGATTAGTACAAAATGGCACGAAAGGAAGGAGATCATTGTGAGGGCAGTGCCTTAGAGCCCTGCAGTCACTGCAGCTGATCCCAGCCTCATCTCAAACACCACTGCTAGGGATCACCAGTTCCACTGCAAGCTCTTCTCTTCAGCTGAGTGAAAGAGCTCCCTCAGCTTTGGTTCTGGACATGCAAACCCAATCACAGTAGTTCCAGAACATTCCCCTGCAGTTAGGAGCTGGGAACTTTGAGGCTTCCCAGTGAAGAACTTCCCAGTGAAGAAAGCCTGGAGCTTGTTCTCACCCGGCCAAGCTCACTGCTGCACACTCAGCTGGGAAGACCCCAGAGTTGCACACAGAACACAGCATCTCTTGCTGCAAGGACTTAAGAGAACAATGCCCATAATGCCAGCACCCACTCTGCCCTGGCAGCAGGCTTCCAGCCACAGCCACACTTGATGCCAGCTACAGAGACGCGAAGCATCCGCAGGGTTCCAAGCGAACTGCAGACTTGATTGCGAGGCCTCACTTACAAAAGACAGATCACAGCCACTTCAGCAACCCATGTTTTATTGTTGAGCCACCTGTACTGGCTGGGCAGGGGAGGGGGCTGGCAGGGAGAGGTGAGGACATTTCTAACTTAAAAATCAATTCTGAGATGCAAATCCATGGCCTTAAGCAGCAGTTCAGAAGTTCGTTTTGGCATCAACATTTAGCAACAACCACCCTGTCAAAATGAACGATCAAGATTTTGATGAGCCCCCTAAACCTTCACTTAAACATAAAAGCCTCTTCGCAGGCCAGTTTGTGACCTGCCTGTCACAAGAGCACCCAGCAGGGCAGGCAGAGACACTACTGCAGCACCCAGAGCCTCACTTCTCAGGTGCCAACAAAAATGTCTGACAAAGTGTAAAGAACAGAATCATTGTTTTGCTGAGCTCCACAATCAGCAGAGTGAGCGTTTCGTTTCAGCACAGAATGGCCACTCCCAGCACCTCCTGCAGCCACTTAACTTGTAACTGACCAGATGACCAGGACCAGCAGCAGCACTCCAGCCCCCAGGATGGCCAGCAGGATGCACATCTTCTTGCGGGACTTTTGCTGCCGAGAGAGGAACAACCAAGGGGATTTGGAACTGCACTGAGCAGAGGACTCCTCAGGTGCTGCCACTGTGCCACTGCTCCTGCAGTCTAAAGGAGTTGTGTTCTCACCAACAACAGGCAACAACCAAGAACAGAAGAGCTGCCTCAGCCAGCAGCTACTTCCACGGATGTGGCATTCAGCAGGGTCAGCTCAGGGGCACGGTGAGTGGGGACAGAGGAATGGATGAGAGCAAGACAAAGGGACAGAGCAAGTGACCACAGGCAGGGGACAATGGGCAGGGAATCTGCACAGCAGAGGAGGCAGAAATGGTCTGCTAGGAAAAAACACTCATTAAAAAGTGTAATCATATCAGCTGGAGAAAGCCCTTTCAGATCACCCAGTCCAACTATTCTCTGACTCTATCAAGGCTGGTGCTAAACCACCATAGCTCTGTCTCTGCAACACCCCCAGGGATGGGGATTCAGCCACCTCCTTGGGCAGCCTGTGCCAGCCCTTTCAAGGAAGAAGTTTCTTCTAATGTCCAACCTAAACCTCCCCAGGGACAACTTGGAGCCTCCTTTCAAGTAGTTGTAGAGCCAGAAGCTCTTCCCTAGGCCTCCTCTGCTCCACACTGCACACCCCCAGCTCCCTCAGCTGCCCCTCCCCAGCCCTGTTCTCCAGACCCTTCCCCAGCTTTGCTGCCCTCCTCTGGACCTGCTCCAGCCCCTCAGTGTCCTTGGAGTGAAGTCCTCCAAACTGAAGGCGGGACTCAAGGTGACCTTCCCAGTGCTGAGTACGAGGGGACAATCACTGCCCTGCTCCTGCTGGCCACACTTTTGCTGATCCAGGCCAGGGTGCTGGTGGCCTCCTTGGCCACCTGGGCTTGAANTTGGCCACCTGGGCACACCCTGGCTCATCTCCAGCTGCTGTCACCCAGCACCTCCAGGGCTTTCTGTGCTGCCCACTTCCCAGCCACTCTGCCCCCAGCCTGGAGCCTTCATGGAGTTGTTGTGACCCAGGTGCAGTCAGCCTTGTTGAACCTCATACAACAGACCTCAGCCCATAGATCCAGCCTGGCCAGATCCCTGTGCAGAGCCTCCTGCCCTCCAGCTGATCAACACTGCCACCCAGGCATCATCTGCAGAATTACTGAGAGTGCCTCAATGCCCTCACCCAGATCATTAAAGAGAACTGGCCCAGCACTGAGCCCTGGGGGACACCACTGGTAATCAGCTGCCAGCTGGATTTAACTCCCATTCCCCAGCACCCTTTGGGCCCATCCAGCCAGGTCCTATCCCAGCCAAGCCTCCACCCAGCCCAGCCCTGAGCAGTCAGGTCCTGCAGGAGGCTGCTGTGGGACACAGTGCCAAAGGCTCTGCTGAAGTGCAGGTGAACACCACCACAGCCTGGCCTCAGCCACTCAGCAGCACCTTGTTCACAGATTCACAAAATACCAGGTTGGGAGTGACCCCAAGGATCATCCAGTCCAACCTCTCAGGATAAGAGTCAAGGTGAAATGAGCTGGCCCAGCACCCTGGCAGCTGGTCCTTCAAACTGCCAAACACAGGGAACCCAGCACCTCCCTGGGGAGTGCTGCAGAAGGACATCAGGTTGGTCAAGCAAGGCCTGCCCTCCATGAGTCCATGCTGCCTGGGCTTGATGCCCTGGTGGCCCCACATGAAAAGGCTATTTAAAGACTATTCCTGCACCCACAGAAGGGGCAGCAGACAGTAGGTTTAGACTTCTGAAGGAGGATTTTGCATCTATTCACAGAGTTATTTTCAAGTTCTCAGCTACAAGAAGGAAAAGAGAAAGACCTGACTGCAGCCCCAGTTAGAGCTGCCACTGCAATGGAAGCTCAGAGCATGCCCAGAGCTTCCACTTCTCCCAGGCAGGTCTGGAACCTGAGACAGCAGAGCACCCAAGGCTAGCAGAGCTCTCACCCTTTATCTGAAGGTTTCCTTCACCCCAGGAAGGAAATGAGCCCTGGGTTCCACAGGCCTGTGCTGACAGCCCATGGACAATACCAATGGAGTTTGGGGTTGCAGGCCACAGCTCCAGAAGCCAAGCCAGGCTGCGCTGATTGCTTGTTCAGTCCAAGGTGCCTCTGCTCCTTGCTTGCTCCCACTCCCAAAATCAGCAGACAGCCCTGCAGACATTCTGTCACTGAGTTGCTGTCCTGCCTGTTTCTAACATAAATGAGGATTTAAAAAGGACTAACTCTGACTTAAGAGGGAAGATTTATTGCTAATAAGACTAATCAGATTATTCTTAATAAGTTTCAGAACTGTTCTGAAGAACTGGCAGTTAAAGGTATTTAAAAGGCTCTCCAGAGAAGTTTGAAAGGTGCTTCTAGCATCAGGGCAGCAATTAACAGAAGCTGGATATTTATAGCTCTGAGAAGACTTCAGACACCAATAATAATTGGTATTGTGGCAACATCTCCAGGAGACTTCCCTGCTTCTCCAGTCTTTAGAGTCTTACTCTCCATATACAGGAACCTTTCACTTCCTGAGCTGAAAAAGGAAGGGTTTGGGGTTTGTTTTGTTTTTTAAATCAAGGTTTAACTTCAGGTGCTCTGAAACAGCCTTGCTGATTTCACAGAGAACCCAAAGCTTCCAGAGGTCACTGACTTTTGTTTTACACTGACCCAGAACTACCACTGCAGCCTAACACCAACCTGTAATAAGTCTGCAAGCCTGGAGGAAACTGATAACCAAGCATGAACAGCGCAAGGGAGTGGAAGTCAGGCTCTGAGGAGGGGCAGTCCCACAGCACTGGAGCTGGCAATGCCATTACCTGGTAGTTTGCTGCTCTGGAGAGCTGCTGGTTTGCTTGCTGCACATGTACTTCTGCACTTTCCACGTTGGCTTCTATGCTGTCTTCATTTTAAAAGGAAGGAGTTCAAATTGTGGTTAGTCAGAAGGCAGCCAAAGCTTTGGGATGCTCAAATACTCTGAGAGCATGTCAGAGCTGCTTGCCACCTGTTGGTGTCTTCACCAACACCCAAACACCTACACCTTGCAGTGTGGAGGTGTGACCCTTCCTACTGTCCCATGTGAGCTCCTTTCAGAGCTGGCCCGTGCTGAATTCAGGCCTGACCCTTGTGTGCCAACTTCAGCAGCTCTACATTTGGAACTGTTTGTGTGTGTCACTGTGAATTGCCTTCCAACTCCCAACCCTCTGCTCAGAGCAACACAGTCCTAAGGCCTACAGGGTCAGAGGAAACATGCACCGCAAGAGGCACAGCTCTGCTTGGTTTTCTATCAACACAGAAGTTTGTTTTTTTTTCCCCCTGAAGTATCTGGATATGTTCTAAGGTGACAGAAGAATGACAATGTGTGCTGGGCACAGACAACAGCAGGGCTCAGCAGCAGACTCAAGGAATACCTTTTCCAATCACATTTTGTCCAAAGGATAAACCTGTCTGCTTGGAGGGCAGAGCTGTGCTGCTGCTGTGCCTGTACATCAGCAGTCCCACACTACAGCTCCCCAGATGGGTCCAGTCACACTGCTCCTACAGACATCTGACACACCTGAAGGTGACAGGTTTTAAACTGCATTTTAAACACATTTCCTTAGTGCATTCTCACTGCCTTGGCTAGGCTCCCCACACTGAGGTTGGACCTGATTGGTTCTGAAATTTCCTTGCCACCAGAGGAATGCTTCCAGGGAAAGGCAGCCCTGGATTGCTGCTCTGTGGAGCAGCAGGAATTAAAAAAAACATAAATGCTCTGAAGTGGACTTACCTATGACATCACCCTGCTCATGAATCATCATTCCCAGATCTTTGAAGATTTCATTGATGTCCATGATATCTGCCTGCAAGAGACAAATCACTCTGTGAGCTGACACAACAAATTCCAGCATCTCTGAGGCTGCTGCTGCTGCTCCACAGACACAGCCACCACTCCTTACAGCCCTGTGTCTGCAGGGGGCTTTCTGATACCAGTCCAACTTAATCACCATCAGACTAACCAGGCAGGGACTGCCAGTGCCTGAGGGCACATCTCCAGACACCCTGGAGCTGGAAGAACTGAAGGGAATGGCTCAGGACAATTTGCTTAAAGCTTTACATTTAGCACAATCTAGAGAATAGTTTGGCCTGGAAGGGATCTTCGGGACCATCCAGTCCCAACCTGTCATGGGCAGGGACACCTACCAGCACAGCTTGCTCAGGGCCTCATCCAACCTGGCAGGGGACATCCACAGCCTCCCTGGGCAACCTGTGCCAGTGTCTCCCCACCCTCACTGGAAAGAACTTCTTCCTAAGCCACAGTCTCAATCTGCCCTGCCATGTTTCAAACCATTGCCCTGTGTCCTGTCAACAGAGGCCTTATAAACTATCCCTCCCCAGCTCTCCTCTAGTAGAGGTTCTCCAGACATCTGATCATCTTCAAGGCCTCCTCTTGACTACAGTTCCACCTCCTTCTTTTGTGGGGGGCTCCAGAGCTGGATGCAGTGCTCCAGCTGGGTCTCATGAAAACAGACAGACAGAATCCTCTCCCTGTGCTGCTGCTCTCCCTCCTCTGCCTGCAGCCAGCACACAGCTGCCTCTGGGCTGCCAGTGACCAGTGCTGGCTCCTGGGCACTTTGGCACCAACTGACACCCCAAGGCCTTCTCCTCAAGGCTGCCCTTGAGCCACTCCTCACCCAGCCTGGGTTTGTGCTTGGGATTGCCCTGACCCAGGCTCAGGACTGTTGGGGCCTGCATGATTTTAGAAGAAAACTGAACAGTATGTGTGATGGGAAAGTTGGCTGTTTTGATACAGACTGCTGTTAGTTCTTTGTTTACCCTGCTTCTGTGCAGATGTAACACAAGGCCAGCATATCAGTCTGCTATGTTTCTAACCTCAGTCTTACTGCTTCAAGGATATGTACAGGGAATGCGCTCAGCTTAGTTGGCTTTTTCCTTGGTTCCCACTAACTCTCCTTCTAGGTTCCCATGAAGAAAGATACATCTTTGAGAAAGTTTTGCTTAGACAACAGAATGCTTACGTAAATAATATGAGCACTAAGTCAGCCAATCAGCATAACTAATCACATGTAATAGCGACATATACTCGAGAGCTGTAACCCTATAAAAGAGCTGTGTCTGTAACAAACGGATTGACGTAGCATCATATTGATGTCTCCTGTCATTCCCGTCCCTGCACAAGGAGCTAAAGTAAAGACCCCGGCATCCTGGTGACCCCGACATGATCCTGGTATCCAGAGCATCGGACACTGCTTGACCGGAGAAGGCTGGGATCCCGCCAGCCAGCTGGAAGGTAAGCCGGGCTGCCCGAGAGAGGCAGGAGTGGCCATGAAGAGCGGCAGGATGGGTAATACTGCATCAGCAGTGGAGAGGGCAGCTGTAAAAGCCCTATCACAACTTGCTACAAAAAGGGAGATCCCTTTGAAAGAGGGGGAACTGACTGATTTACTCCTATGGAGTCGGCGCAAGGAATTATTTATTACCACGGATCAGTTATTTGATGATGAAGTTTGGAAGAAAATAGGAGAGGAACTTTGGGAAGCAGCGATGGCAGGATCAAAGGAAGCCGGAACACTGGCACAGACTTGGAAGAGTTGTTAAATCAATGTTAGAGGAAGAGAAAGGAGATGCTGCTATTTGAGCCGCAATAAGATCCTCCTTTTCCATATGTCGTGGAGGGGGGTTTGAATCTGGGTTATAAGTGAATTGTAATGAGGCTGATATAAAAATATTAAATATTTTTATTAATCAAAGAAAATTTCCCCAATTAACACACACAGATTCTACTATGCGGTCGGTAAAACTATCTTTGCAGAATGTATATACATTTAATCAAATTAATTTAAATGAATTTTATAAACATTTTTGAAAATTCAAACAACAGGAGAGTTTTGCGGCACAAACTGCCGCTTAAAGGTTAAACGCGAACTTTCGCCAACTTCAGCAAAGAGAGTTGGTTTACTCACTTGTTAGAGTCCCAGTATTAATAATCCAAAAGTATTTGTAGAAACTTAGATGAAGAATAATATAGTCCCTGCCACGTGGTGGCCTTCCACGTGGTGGTGACGAGTGGGGCTTTGCTGCTTACGTAGCTTCAGTGGAACACGTTGTCTGAGGAGATCCACGGATGTGAGACAAAACCTTCCGTGGCTCCCAGGAGGCTATGGGAGCGCTCAGCCCCTGGGCCAAGCAGGATCCAGGTTCCCGGGCTGGTGCAGTCTGATCGGCTGCGGTGCATAACAAAGGAGTCGATCTCGGGCTGAAAGCAGCAAGCCAGCAAACCATTCAGTCCCTTGGCT
>WBNM01022061.1:0-12492 GCA_013399055.1 Ramphastos sulfuratus | reverse complement strand
GCTAGGCTATAAGCTAGCTCTGCCACTAAGTAACATGTTCTGATACTTTGGGCTTGTATGCCTGGAAACTGCCTGCTTCAAGTTTACCATGAATAGGCATAAGTGCCTCCACACAATAGGCCTGCANAATAGGCATAAGTGCCTCCACACAATAGGCCTGCATATCCAGCATGACATTGTGTTAAGACTGCACATCTGCCAAGACATCCTGCCTACACCTAAAAGTCTCCTGCCAAGACAGGAAGTCCTGGAGGGACACAGATCCTCCAGAGGAATCAGCACCAAGTCAGAGATCGCCTGCCTCTTTTCCCCAGCAACTTGTGAAGCCTGGGAAGAATCAGAAGCCTCAGCAGCTAAGAAGACATCAACAGAACCCTCTGCAAGTGTTTGGGTACTGTTTGAAGCTGTAGATAGGTCCCAGGGAATCAGGACACTAATATTTGTGAGTAAATACTTAAAACCCCTTGTAATTCACCAGTTGCCTTCTGCCATAAGCAGAAAGGAGCTCAAGTCCATCTAGTGGACAAGCGGTATATTGACCACAAGAACCTTCTCTTCCAGTTCAACTGAATTGAACTGAGGGGAACATGTCTGGGCAAGCCAGAGTCCTTAGACTCAGTGGCTCCAGGTTCTTTGTCCTCTTTCCCACGGTTGCTTCTCCCCATAGCAGAAGGAGGGGAAGAGCAGAAAAACATGTCTGGGCAAGCCAGGACACGTATAAGCCTGTTTTTGCCTATTTAGGCCTATCATGACAAATATATAGTCTCACTTTTGATATTTGGTCTCGCTTGTACCTTAATTCCACAACACGGAAATATATAAGAACAAATCTCTCTCCCTTGGACTGAAACTTTTTTAGTCTCTCTCCTCCAGACTGAGATACTCTCTCACAGTCTCCCGCTGAGTTCCATAAGACTAACATTCCTATAACTTTAGTTTCCATAACAGCCTGTTTTGGCAGACATCTGCAAGCAATGCCCAGCAGAGATCAGCAGGAATTAGGTTTTCCATGAATTCTAGCTGCAGTGTTGAGTAATTTTTGATTTCAGGTTGCCTGGAGAGGTGGTTGTGGTCCCATCTCTGGAGATATTTAAGGTGAGGCTCGGTGGGGCTCTGGGCAACCTGGCCTAGTTGAGGATGTCTCTGTTGACTGCAAGCAAGGCTGGATTAGATGACTTTTGGAGGTCTCTTCCAGCCCAGCCCATTTTATGATACTATGATAAATATTTGTAAAGTACACTTAAAAGTGCACTTTATGTACATTTGTGTATAAATTATAAATGCATATATATAAATTGAGTAAAAGTGTATGTCATTATCTGGAATGAAAGTATATATTTGTAAATACACAGTTTTGTTTTTAAGAACTGGATTTCAATATTACTGATTAGCTACAACTCTTAGAAGGTTTTAGTAGTTCAGCTAGAAACCTCTAAAACAGCAGGCTCATAAGTTTATTGTCTGTGCAATCTCTCAGGAACTTAAAAGCAATCAATAACAATAATACAGCATTCAACAACACTTTAGACTAAAAGAAACTTGTCCCTTACAAAGCAGGTGCAAGAATACTTGATCCAGTAAGAAATATTCAAAAGGAAAACAAACAGCTCACTAGGAAAACACAGGAGAAAATGACTTTGATCTTTCAGTGTAAAAGGAACATAGTTGCAGCCAGAAGGTTTCCTAAGGTTTACAGCTAGCAAGCACCAGCACTTCTTCCTATGCATTTCATTCAGTCACTCCACACTGTCCCTAGAAGGACAACAACATAGGTATAGAGGGCCTGTGGGCACACACAACTGAGAGAGATGATTTGACAGCTGAATCTAGTTCCAGCAATCATGAGACATTTACACAGTCTGCAGGAGAACTCACATCTACACTCTATATGTTTAGAACTTACAGCCATAAAACAACTTATTATGACAAGTTTAAGACCCACAAGAAAGGCAAACTATAATGCACTATTGGAAGACAGGATAAAAAATAGCAAGGCCATTACCAAAATTCTAGAACAATATGAGGAGAAGGAACTTGCTATGTCCGCAAGGACACTATTCATAAGCCATATTAGGTACAGAACTAATGGTTCGTGCTATACAATCCATGCTAATTCAGAATAAAGTACTTCTGACTGTAACATTTTTTCAAGAATTAATTTTAACTCAGCCAATTTTTCAGCCATTGAATGTTTCCTTAGTTACAACAGAAGCAGAATTATGTTAATTCTTAAGAGCAATTCAAAATCCCCCATGATCGACTACTATCTCTAAAATATGAGATAAGGAAAAATACGGAGGTGGATTTCATATAATCCATGTAATTCAAATAAACCAAATAATTCACATAATAAAAGATACATCAGACTCATACGGAAGGATTTATTACCTCCTTTGCAATTTACATCTCTTAACAGAAGAATTTCTTTGCAGGCTATTTTAAAATTCCTAAGGATTTCACAGGAGATGTTGCAAACTCAGAGTAATGAAAGTTTAGAGATAAAGGATGAACATTACTATAAAGTCAAATAGGTGGTGAGCTGAATGGTTTTTGAAGCTTGCCATATCTCTTTCTAGGAGATAGAATAAATCCATTCTGAATTGCACTAGACATACCAGAATCTTATGAAATACTGAATTACTCTGGAAAACATATTTACTTTTTTTCTGACCTGGTATATTCTTAATCTTTAGTTATAATAATGTTATATTTAATTACATTGTAGGTTTGCCTATATTCCCTAAATTATGTATTTATTTAGGTAAAAATTTTGGTTTTAAGAAATTTGGTTGAAATACACTTTACACCCCTAACCCATCCTCTTGAATGGTTTACAGAAATCTGTGGTATTCAGAAAGAACAAACATCCATTTCACAACACGCCACATAAAACACCTTGGAAATATTCTTACAACAATTCATTACCCATAATTCCTAAAAATGTGTTAAAACTAATAATAATAACAACTTTATATTAAATTATTTTATATTAAATAATTTCCTGTATCAAATATTGCATATTAAAATATAGATTATTTAGAATATACAATTTTTATAATTTAGAATTTTATACAAACTATTTTATATTAAATAAATATTCTTAGTTAATAACGTATTTTTGCATAGACAAAAGTATTGTGTGGCTC
Organism: Ramphastos sulfuratus; assembly: GCA_013399055.1. NCBI lineage: Eukaryota > Metazoa > Chordata > Aves > Piciformes > Ramphastidae > Ramphastos > Ramphastos sulfuratus. The sequence goes on along the minus strand of WBNM01022061.1, from coordinate 9,346 downwards.
GGTGGCTTTCTGTGATGGAGTTGACGCATCAGNAGTTGCAGCATCAGTGGACAAGAGAAGAGCAACTGAGGTCATCTACCTGGAGTTGCGTAAAGTGTTTGATTCTGTCCCACATTACATCCTGGTCACTAAATTGGAAGAAGCATGGACCTTAGGAATGGACCAGTTGCTGGATAAGGATGGCCACATTCAGAAAGTTGTGATCAACTGCTTGATGCCCAAATGGAGACCAGTGACAAGTGGTGCCCCTCAGGAGTTGGTACTGGAACCAGTGTTGCTAGATACCTCTGTCAGCAATATGAACAGTGGGATTCATCAGCAAGTGTGCAGATGACACCAAGCTGTGTGGTCTGGTTGACATGCTGGAGGGAAGGGATGCCATCCAGAGGAACTTGCACAGGCCTGAGAGGTAGGCCCAAGCCAATCTCATACACTTCAGCAAGGTCCTACACCTGGGTCAGGGAAATTCCAAGCACAAGTATCAGCTGGGAGAGGAGTAGATCAAGAGCAGCCTCAAGGAGAAGGACTTGTGTGTGTCAGTTGAAGAACTCAACATGAGCTGGCAATGTGTGTTTGCAGTCCAGAAGGGCAACCACATCCCAGGCTGCATCAAAACACATGTGATTGTCCCCCTCTATTGTTCTCTCATGAGACTCCATCTGGAGTACTGTGAGCTGGGGCACCTCCGCTATGCGGACAGGTTATGAGAGTTGGGGCTTTTTAGCCTGTAGAAAAGAAGGCTCTCGGGAGACCTTATAGAGGCCTTCCAGTACCTGAGGGGGCCTAAAAGAAAGCTGGGGAGGGACTTTTCAAAAGAGCTTGTAGTGATAGGACAAAGGGGAACTTTAAGCTGGAAGAGGGTAGATTTAGACAGGATATTAGAAACAAATTCTTCACCATAAGAGTGGTGAGACACTGGAACAGGTTGCCCAGGGTGGTTGTGGATGCCCCCTTCCTTGAAGGTGTCAAGGCCAACTTGGATAAGGACTTGAGCAACCTGGTTTAGTGGAGGGTCCCCCTGGCCATGACAGCCGGGTCAGAATTAGATATTAAAGGTCCCTTCCAACCAAAACCATTCTGTGAATCTATCAATATAGTGTCTACATTATTTTACACAACAGAGTAGTTCCAACATTGCTAGAGACGAATGTAAGATTCCCCACACCACCCACAGCAGTGTGACTCAGTATAATTACAGAGACATCACTAGTAGTGCTGAGAAGATATTCACTTGCTATGCCTATCTAATTACTGCCTTGCATAATTTAACTGTCAGCAGTGCCGCCAATTGGTGTCGTTACTGCAAAATGACAACATCATAGTGTGGACAACTGCCCCTAAATGGCTTATTTCACATACACTGAGGAATAGCCATCATTCATAGTAATTTCTGTTAACTTAGTCTAGGCTTGAATGTATTAGATAAAAAAGCAATAAAGTCAACATACTCCAATATCCCTAAAATGTATGTTCCTCTATATACTCAGCAGGCTGAAAATCATCAACATACCATATGATTAGTACCACAGCACTACATGATGGTTTCAAGCATTTTTCCTTCTTTTTCTTCCCTTTTCTTAAGGTATTTACATGCTGTCTAAATACACAATACTTCATCTCTATGTGAAAGCACATCCCTGGCTTTGTATTTTTCCACCACTTCATGTACATGAAAAGTCTGCATTTCATAGGTTAGGTCTACAATATAGCCTCCTCAGAAGCTCTTGGAAGAAGTAAATAATCCTGTCATTAAGTTTTGTGTTGCTATTACCAGTGCCTGAACTAATAATTTCAAAACTCCCTGTAAACTATGCAGTTAAGTGTCCACATTCCTTACTGGACCCCAGCACCTCTGTGCTATGAGACATCATCTGAGAAAATTTGCTAATCTGCAAGAGACCATGTAGGAATGGCTCTGAGCTGGATGCATATTCAGCGTTATGAGGAGGGAATTTCTTAATACCCCCCAAAAAAATGGGTAAGGCAAGTGTTCATGGCTGAGAATTGATAAGAAGGATTTAGCAGCTAAAAAACACCAACTGAACTTCAATTCTCTGTCAACAAAAAGCAGTGGAAGAATCACTTTTCAAAACACTGACTTTCCAAATGAATTGCTATAACTCATTAGTAACTAGTGAATGAGTGAGATCATTGTCATTCTTATTCGAATAGGAGTTGAGTCACATATGAAAGAAAATCACCACCCTTAAGAAGTCTCCCTCTGGACAAGTACCCATAAGAGGTGTCCTCAGTCTCAGGCTTGAGAATGATATTTATCATTCTTTGCAAGTCCATAGGACAAGTGCAACTGAAGACTTCCAAAAACATTGCAAAAAGTATAACACAATAAATATTTTAAATATCCTTCATTCTCTCAATCTACATACATTTTATTCTACTGACCACTGCTCACAATTTTAAACTATAGTGCAATTATAAATTTTCTAAAGTTTTTTTCTTCTTAGTCCTGCAATTCAATGTGATTGCCCTTTCCTCATTCAGTTCTACAGAATCTCTCATCCTTTAATTTCTTTCATGTTTTCAAAGGTAGCACAGAATTTCAGTTTTCTGACTGCCTCACTGATGCATGTAGAGAACAGGACAGCTTCTAATTAAAGTCTGTTGTATTATGAAGCCTGATTTCAAAGGTCACCTCAGCAGATACATCACTCATACATTCTGCCATGGCAGTTATGCTGCTGTATACACACAACTTCTATCAAGTTCTGCTCTGTAATGGTATTGGACATAGTAAATATTTGGATACAATAATTAGCAGTAGCTGCAGCTAGCTAAAAATACATATTTCTGAATCATGCAATGCATATCCAAAAAGGTATGACGCACAGTGTTTGTAGTTGTGCGATGGCAGCGTTCCTAAGCATCTCTGAGTACTGGGTAGGATGTGTGTGAAATTCTCACCTCCCACTATCCTGTCTTACACATTCACTCCAATCCTTACAGGAAAAGCAAGAGTCTAAATATGGCAATAGTGAAATGATCAAAGTACATACAAGTCTATAAACACTTTTCAGGACAAAAGAATTAATAAACAGAAAAGCCATCATACCAAATCAGGTTTCTCAAGCTCTGCAAAAAAATAGTACTGGAAATGTCTGTATCTGCTGTACTTCTCTTCCCCCAGCACAAACTTTGGAACCCTTCAACTAAACTAATTTCAAATAAACCAGTTACAATGCACTAGTTCAGCCAAAGGATGGAAGGAAAGACGTGAAAAAGAGAATTTTGCTCTTGTTATGCATCAAGTAATCTATATTTGCTTACTCACTAAAATTACCATTGTTAAAATCAATTCACTGGCTCATCTTTCAGTCCAGGTCTTTCTGGAAACTATATGAATGCCTCAGAGATCATCTGAGAGACACAACTGCACTAAAGTTCCCCTTCCCTGAGCAAAGCGTTGAGCACTTTGTACCGGGCTGCTCTGAGAAACCAATTAACTCACATCATCCCTCTTTTCCCCTTCCTAGCCTTTACTTGTTTATAGAAACAAGGAATAGTGTCTGGATTATTCATCTATCCTGTCCCTTTCAGTATAATCAACATGGAATCTATTTAGTCCCATAGAATATAGACAATATTCCTCACTATTGTCTCCCTCATATTGCTGCATAAATTTCAGAGAAGCAGAAGGAACTGCTCTAATGTTAAATAATGTGAGTAGCATACGGGTTTGTTTTCTGTTAAACTCGTCAACCCTGTGCATTTTTAAATGTCTCTCAGAGATGGCACCAATTCACTTACTTGTATGTTAGAAGAGTACACAAATCAACATGTGAATACCAGTTAGATGACTTCAACAAAAAATTGCAAAAATCTGGAATGCAGAAAAAAATTGTATTGTGCTGTCAAAATTCAAGATTACATTAAAATTAAAACAGCACACTTTATTATTCTATGTTGGCTTTCTTGTCACCTTGCAGTAGAGAGTCCAGTATTGCTCAATAATACACAAGAGGAGGAAGTTCACACAGCATATATTTAACTCTAGCTGGTGTGAGGAATAGGTATTTTTCTTTCACAAAAGCAACCAGAAAGGAAGAATAAAAGAAAGGGATTACCCTGTCATAACAAGAAGATAACTTACTTTCTATCTCACTTTAATGTGAAAATCAATCCTCACACTGTTCTTTTCCAGTTTCCACAGTGTCAGTCACCCTGAAACAGCTGGGAGCTCTCCTGCTGCTCCACCTGGCATTGGCTGAGGATCAGATGGGGTCATCTGTCAAATAATAAATGAGAAATAAATTGATTACGATCTTCCATGGGATGCAAACACTTGCTAGTTGTGCAGGTAAATGACAATGAAACAACGTAAGGTTCATTAGTTTGTTAATGAAGATGATTAAATAAACAGTGTACACATTCAAGGTCATTTTTTGACTTTCTCTAGATGCTTGCTCCAATTCTCCAATTTACTTTTTGGAATAAAGAATGATTTTTTTTTTCAGGTGGAAGAATATCTCTGAGCTGGATTTTAGTTTAAGAGTTCACTCCATAAATCTCAGATTTTGTTGAGACCAAAATAGTTTTGAATTTTAAATGGCTTATGGCAAAGTTGATTTTTTTTCCTTCACAGTTAAACACACCATTTGGGTTTAAAATCACTTCAGAGATTTTTAGAATTCTCCAGAAATTTTATCTGCAGTCTAAAAAGACACAAAGGAGAAGTTGTCTAGTTCCAAGCATCTTTCTAACTTGTGCATCATCTTGATTCAGTTTCTGACAGGCATTATCTTTACCATGAACTCTGTTTTACCATTCCATTCTTTTAAAGTTCTCAAATGTGAAAAGCCACACGCTACTACTGTCATTCTGAGACATTTATATGAGAGTCTTGAATACAGGCAGTACAGTATTTTTTGTTCACAGTAAATCAAGTACAGTTCAAGAAGTTTATATATGTACTGATGTAAAATCTTTTGCTCTGATAATCTAGGACTTAGCTAGTGTCCCCTCTGAGTTTAAAAAAAGAATACATACAGTATTGTTTCAGTGATTTATCACAATAATCTGGAACAATTTAGTGTATGTCTCAGCTAGAACATCAGTTTTTGTCATGCTGAACACTAATTTGTTTAGAAATTCTCTCATGCTTAATCACATCAAGCATAATATCAAATAACCTCACTGAATTCAATGACTCACCCACATCTCCTGTGGGAAACAATTAAAGCTGCTTCTCTTGTCACATTATTCTTTAGCAGCTTTGAAGGCTACTCACATTTTCGGAGAGGAATAAATTTAGATTCTTCAGAAGATTTGTAAGGATATTGGGTCCTTACGTGTGATCTATATGTGTGATCTGTCTTTAGGGCTAAATTAATAGCCTTTTGATTGAAATAATGAACTATTTACTGTAATTATGCATGTAGCATTACTACAATTGTAACAAGACTGCCAGATCATGAAAGCCATGTTTTGTAGAACAGAAGCACTAATAGAATTAATGGTAAGAGTAACTGTTTCACAGAAATAGAGCAAATGCCTGTGGTTCAAGAATATGTGATTGTACTTTTTGCAGTCAGTAAGCACACAATTTATTCTTTGCTAGATGCTGAAGGAATTACAAATCTTCTGAAAGAAAAGTTTTGACTCCATGCAGAACACAAAGCCCCAGTAAATGACACAAACTCCATACTTCCAGGCAGAGATAAAATAGGCACTCATATCTTCAAAGGCATAAAGCTGCTTTGTCGCAGCTAAGAGTCTGGATTCTGCAGTTTTATTTGATTTTACTTTTGTGAGCTAAATAATCTGTTTACAACAAAAGAAGATATAGATGAAGACACCTTCACTTATGTCATGACAAACTTGTGATTTTAAGGACCACATTCAGTGTATCAGAGAGCATAAAGATTGATGCAAGTTTGTTTTGTACCACTGCCATACACCATTATCATTAAGAGCATGACGCCCTCTAGTGTTATCTCTCCCTAGGTAAAAACACCACCAAATGGGGAAATCCTTCAATACTATTTGCATATATGTTCAAATAAAGATAACAATGTGCTGTCTTGGAGCTACAGATGCTTAAGTAGTGCGTTTCCCACAAAGTGGATGTTTTTATTCCCATTTCACTGAAATCATACACATCTTCGCTCAGAGCAGTCCAGTGTCACTGTTAAAAAAGAGGTAATTTTCCTTTAATTTGAAAGGAAAATTATTATTCATTGTTATCCTGCACATTTTTTCCAAACAATAACTCCTCCTACCACACATACACACACACACAAAAAAAAAAAAGTTGTGCAAATTAAAGATGGACAATCAGTTGAGTACTTATTTTAATAACCATATTTTTTCTTTTTTTTTTGCACTATAGAATTTTCCAATAGAAATAACTGAATAATAGGAAAAAGTTAATATTCAAATTTTAAAATAATTTGTATTTGTTTGTTTGCTTGATTATGGTATTTTCTGACACAAGAGGAAGGGAGAAAACAAAACCAAAACAAAACACCAATATACATTTTCTGTATAAAACTCACTTACTACCAAGATGTGTTTGCATATGTTTGACCACATACCAAGAAATGCAGACAGAGTGAGAAAATCAACTGCAGAAATCTTTGCTAAGGTACAGTAACTGCTGATTTCTATGAAAGTTGTTACTGAGTGGAGATTAAAAAATAACTGAGCTTGAGAGCTGGTGTTACTCAGTACCCAGTACTTTCCAGTGATGAACATAAGGCTGAATAAGTCACCTGTATAATTAATTTGCTTATAAAAGTATACTTGTACATATTTCAACCTTTAGCTGCATAGGCAAACTGGTGTAATTTCTGTTTTAGAATTATTGTCTCCATAATCTAAAATAATCAAAATATATCTATTGGTTATACAATTGTTTCAGTCTATGGTGCAACTGCTGTTCTTTGTTTCATTCTTTAGATAAGTACTAATGAAAAATCAGTGCACCAGAAGAGATTGGTTGGTTCAGGGAACAATCAATGAGAAGTGGATATTTTCATCATTAGGCCATCAATTAGATTCTAATTTAGCCTGATACTCTTAATTACATGTTCTCTACACCATTACTACTATTGGTCTTGTTTGTAATGTGAGTTGCAAAGTGCTGTCCATGAGTCACCATCAGATCCTGACCTTGCATACATTGTCTAAAGTAAATTAAGTATGTTGTGCCAAAAACTAGGGAACAACTGAGGGAAGTGCAAACTGCCAAAGTCTAAGGACATCTCTCTCTCTGAAGATTCAAGGGGAAAAAAATGAGCATACATTAAAAAAAACAAAAAAAGAAAAAAGAAGAAGAAAAAAGTGCCTTTAATTACATATCTTAAATTACATATCTGGTTGCATTTTGAGTGATTTATAATTCTGATTGGACTGGTAAGGGCAGGATGAGGAAGAAACTAAGCAATTCTACCAATATCTTGAGTGTCCTAATCAATTTAAACTGCATGATCCTGAAGAAACATGTAAGATTCACATGTAGATGAATTGATCCAGATAAAACTAAATAAAAATAAAGAAATTTATAAAGGAAGTATAGCAGTAAGGACTTTACTACATACAGCATGAAAAATTATAACATTTTAAAAAATTGTACTTAGTGATACAAAATTGTTTCATTCTGGAATTCATTTAAGCTTGCTGGTACTAAATTTCATTAATTTATACTGGTAACAACTATCACAAAAACAAAAAAAAACACCCATACTGAACATACTGGTGAGGCTGAGTCAGTAATGAATTATGTGTAATATTGTGAATATATATATCATACATAGAGCTAACAATTACTGATAGAATTATTGTCAGAATAAAAATTAAGAAAACAACATTCAGTAAGGATCAAGTGATGAAAGGGCAGACTTTGAACACCAGCAACAACAGAACAGATATAAACAGAATGCTGGATAACAAAGATACAAGTTTGCAATGCAGGATTACAGGAAAGGAAATCAATTTAGATTTCAGTTAATTATGCAGTGCTGTTGATCATAGAATCATAGAATGGTAAGGTTGGAAGGGACCTCAAAGATCAACTAGTTCCAAACCTCTACCATAGGCAGGGACATCTCCCACTAGTACAGGTCACTCAAGACCTCCTCCAACCTGGCCTTGAACACCTCCAGGGAGGAAGCAGCCACAACCTCCCTGGGCAACCTGTGCCAGTGCCTCACCACCCTCACTGGAAAGAACTTCCTCCTAGCATCCAGTTTAAATCGCCCCTCTGCCAGTTTAAACCCATTGCCCCTTGTCCTGTCATTGCAAGACCCTGTAAGTAATCCCTCCCCAGCCTTCCTGTAGGCCCCCTTCAGATACTGGAAGGATACTATAAGGTCTTCTCAAAGCCTTAAACATAAACAAATTTCTTATCGAATCAATGAATGATGAGAGTATGATACAATCTACATAAAAATTTAGAGGTTGGAATATTAGTAATATATTGGATCATTGCAGGTACATATTTTCTCCAGTGCATCCTTTAGATGCATGTTCTTGTCCTCTCTTGTAAGAGCCAAGACAGATTTTCTAACAGGATACAGTGTGGGAGCTGACGTCCCTCCCTTACACTGGAGTTCTCTTCCAAGAATAAGAGAAAACAAAAGTAAAAAAAAAAAAATTAATAAAATGACTAGTCTCAGAGGTTACACTGTCGAAGAGTTCTCCCTGTCAGAGAAAGCATGCCAATATAATATTTGAGCATTACTCACCAGTTGTTAAAACACTGGTTCATAATACTGCCCATCTCCTTTTTGAAGTACACAGATTTTTAAAGAATAACAGTAATTTGGTCTTTTGTTAAAATCATAGATAACTCTCCTCCCTGACCACTTGTTCTCCGAGAGTGTTTACTCTCCTTCTCAGTAGGACTCTCATATGCTTTGCCGACAGGGTAAAATCACACTGCTTTAGTTCATATTAACTCCTGATGCAATACTTTCTGTTGCAGGTGAGTATTTCTGCATTATAGTTAACATTTGTTCAGGCCCAATAGAAACTAAGACCCATAGGGTTTAACAAGTAGTAGGAAGCTCTTAACTTGGGAAAAGGCATAGATATGGGAAAACTCTGAATTTCTGAGAACAGTGAAGTAGAATTTTACCTCCAGTGAAGAGCATTCTCAAATCATCCAGGTTGGCTTTTTTTTTTTTTTCACTTGGTGCTAGATTTATTTACCAGTCAATGGGGATGACCTCTTCACTGTTTTTTATCAGTTATGAATATAATTGTCTAAATACACTGAGAAAAAAACAAAAAGTTTTTAAATTTAAAATGGAGAAATTATGAAGAGTGGTCCATTGTGTTTTTAGAATCACAGAAACATAGTGTCATTTAGGTTAGAAGCGACCTCAAA
>WBNM01022059.1:0-14584 GCA_013399055.1 Ramphastos sulfuratus | reverse complement strand
GTCTGGATATTAAAAACATTCTGCAAGTGACAATGTNCTGGTCTGGATATTAAAAACATTCTGCAAGTGACAATGTTCCAACTTGGAGCCTATGGCAAAGAGCTCCAAATGAAACACATGGACAAACACTTGGTTTCTGGAGTCGTGGCTATAGAGATTCAGAGGCAAATTACACTCCAGCAGAGAAAGACATATTAGCAGCCTATGGATGAATAAAAGGCTTCTGAAGTGATTAGAACTGAGTCACTACTTCTTTCAGTTCCTAGATTACCAGTTCTGAACTGGATGTTTAAAGGTAAAGGTTCATCACCACATCATGCTACAGATGCAACCCAGACTCAGTGGATGGCTTTGATAACTCAAGTGCGAATGAGAAGCCTTGTACAACCTGGTTAGGTCGAAGTGATCTCCAATTGACCAGAAGGCACAAACTGTTCAGAACGTCCAGAGGAGAGAGTAACTTGTCCTGAGGAAGCTTTTCCTTATGGTGATCTTTCTGATGAGGAAGAGAATTATGCTTTGTTCAGAGATGGTTCCTGTTGTCTTGTTGGAAATAAGCAAAGGCAGAAGTCTGCAGTTTGGAGTTGTACAGGAAGAGTTACAGGAGCAAGAAATGGAGAAGGTGAATCCAGCCAGTTTGCTGAGGTAAAAGCTATCCAACTTGCTCTTGATGTAGCTGAATGTGAATGTTGGCCTATACATTACTTCCACACTGATTCAAGGATGGTAACCAATGCTTTGTGGGGTTGGCTAAAGGACTGGAAAAAGATTGGTTGGCAGAGGAAAGGAAAGCCTATTTGGACTCCTGATCTGTGGCAAGATATTGCTACTTGTTTTGAGAAAAAATCCCGTTAAAGTGTGACACACAGATGCACAAGTGCCTAAGAGCAAAGCTACTGAGGAACACCAACACAACCATCAGGCAGATCAAGCTGTTACAATTTCTTAACTCGATACAAACTGTGATCTTGATTTAGACTGGAAGCACAGAGGTGAACTGTTCTTAACTTGGTGGGCTCATGATTCATCAGGACATCAAGGCAGAGATGCAACCTACCAGTGGGCATCTTACAGATCCATGACATATCCATGGACGTTACTGCACAAGTCATAAATTAGTGTGACATTTCTGCTGCTATTAAACAGGCTAAGCAAATCAAGCCCTTATGGTATGGTGAACGATGGTCCAAGTACAAGTATGGTGAAGCATGGCAAAGTGATTACATCACTCTACCTCGTTCTTGTTCTGGCAAACAATATGTGCTAATTATGGTAGAGGTCAGCACTGGATGGCTGGAAACCTACCCAGTTCCACATGCTACTGCACCCAACACCATTCTTGGTCTGGAGAGACAAATCATGTGGAGACATGGAACTCCAGAGAGAATCGAATCAGACAATGGCACTCATTTCAAGAACAATCTTGTAAAAAACTGGGCCAAAGAGCACAGTGTTGAGTGGATCTACCACATCCCCTACTATGCACCAGCTTCAGGAAAGATTGAGCGCTACAACGGTTTGCTCAAAACCACCCTAAAAGCCATGGGGGGTGGAACTTATTAAAACTGGGACAAGCATTTAGCACAAGCAACCTGGTTGGTAAAATAGTAGAGGTTCTGTAAAATGAGCTGGACCTGGCACAATCAGACCTGTTACAAACAGTAGAAAGTGATAAAGTTCCTGTTGTACATGAAAAGAATCTGTTAGGAAAAACTGTTTAAGTATTTTCTCCTTTGAGCAAGGGAAAATCTGTCTGAGGGGTGGTTTCTGCTGAAGGTCCTGGTCAGTGCAAGAGAATGGTGAAATTTAGTGTATTCCACAAAGAAATCTAACTTTAGATGAGAGAGTTTAAATTCAGAGTGTATAATACAAGCCGTTAGAGGCGTTTTTTGTTTCAGGTACAATGTGGCATCCAAAAGAAGAATCCATGAGGAACCTATGGTATGTGGGCATGAACCCTAAGTCACCTGGGAGTCCTTGTTTTCATCTCATCTGCTTTCTTGTCTTCTGAACTTTTGAATCACCTACATCTGAGATAGCCAAAATGGAGAATGAACTGAAAAAATGGACTTTACCACTTAGCATTGTAAATATTGTTTTAGATGAGACACATAATTTTAGGCAAACAATGAAACGATATAGAAGGGGTGGAATGTAGTGGTTTAGAGCTAAAACTCCAGCCAGTTCCTAAATTATAAACAAGAGATAGGAACTTTCTGGACATTTTTTAACAGTAAGTAAATAAAATAGAGGATTGATTATAGAAGAAATTAATAGGTAAGTCTGCATCACTTCATTCATTTGCTGGACTCCTTCTCTGGAGATATTAAAAACCCGTCTGGATGCATTCCTGTGTGATCTGGTATAGGTGATGCTGCTCTGGCAGGGGAGTTGGACTAGATGAGCTTTTGAGGTCCCTTCCAGCCCCTGACATTCTGTGATTCTAATTTGTTGCATAAACTATTTTTTGCTTTGCCGCTTCCTGTCTCCTCCTCTTCTTTAACCCTGTGCTGGCTGATCTTGGATGGCTGCACTAAGCTTGCCTGAGCAGATAATGCACTAAGCTTGCCTGAGCAGATAACAGTAAGGCCTAGTTTTATCTCTAGGGGAGAGAAGAAGGAGGCTGTTAGACCCTTCTGGGTTTGTCCAGGAGAGGATCTTTGTGTTATTTCTAAATTGTAAATAATTGTAAATATATGTAAATACATTTTGTACATATGCACTGTATTATATGCTTTTAGATTTCAGTTTTTGCTGTAAAACACAGCTTTATCTTACTTCCAAACCTTCTGCGCTAGTCTGATGATGTTATTTTGGGGGATAATTTTAATCCTACCACACTGGTCCACCCCAGAATTCACATGTAGGTGAGATAGTTTTGTATTTTATAGAGGTGCTTACTGAAGCACTTGTGATGCCTGACAGTACAAGAAAATTTTAAGGAATATCAGTACTGTCCATTTTGAACTGTTGGAAAGGCTAGTTTCATATTTTGGGACATTGTCACTACAGAAATCTACTCTCTCTTTCCTTTTCGCTGCATTTTTCCTTTTGATATTCAAGCAGGCAAACTATCCTTACCTCTCAGGCAGGCAGCAGCTCTTACCAATTCTGTTTCATGCAAGCAGATCCCCTCTCCTTCCCCCACTGCTTCTTACATCTACATCTCCTACATTGCTGCCTTAGAAACAAAGATTAAGTTAACAGGTAAAGCCAGGATGAAAAAGCAATCCGTTACTGCTGTAATCAAGACTGCATAACAAAAGAGGAAAGAAGAGCAGGAGTTACACCACCTAAGAAACACACAGCTGCCCAGATGATTCAAAAAAACTGAAGCACGCATCATTCACCTATACACTGAACATCCTGCAGCAAGAACAAATGCAGACAATTACAAATGATGGACCTTAAGCACAGAAACTGTACCTGACCATGGACAAACACCTAACTTACTCTAAGTTATCATCAGGCAGACCTTCCATATTTCATTAAGTGCAAGGCAGAAAACAGTTTGATCCACTCAGGTCATACATTGGTCCTAACAGTTTTTACTGTAGCAATCCCTACAAGCAATGTGAGTATGTGAAAAAGCTAGGCTGGTAGACAAGCAAAACAAAAAGCTCAAAAAGGCAGAGCAGTTTGACAGCAAACAACCCAAAACCAAAAGGCAACATGTAGCCAGTCAGAGGAAAAAAAAATGACTTAACTGCAGAACACTGACATGACATACAAAAGAACAGCCTTGTCTTCTACCCCAGGTCTCAAGTCAGATCATATTACATAACCCTACTAAAAACACCTAAATTAAGAAACCAAGACCACATTTGGCAGTTCTTAAATTCATCTTTGATATTACAGTTGTAATGGACTAATACTTAAACCAATACAACAATAAATATTTTAAACCTCTTTATATTCACTAGCATAGTACTTGCAAACAACTAAGAAAATCTAAAAAATAAGAGAAGTCGCTGAACGTGGTTTGCTGGAATGTAAAAATACAAGAAGTACGAACACTGAAGCCAAGAACTGTTGCATCTAAATCCAGCCAACACTAACAAATCATGTCTTGGTTTTATTGTTTTTCAGAAAGAATTTTTTTCAGCATTCTGGAGGTACTATTGTAAAAAGCATAACATTATTAATAAGAGAGTATAACAAAGCAAGAAAGCAAAATGTCTAGATGAAACAGGTGGATATAAATTTAAAGCTCAAGTAACCATATCAATTCATTGATCAAAGAATTCAGACCAATCAGGTCTGTCCTCCAATAGCAGTTATTTTTTACAGTGAGGGTAAATGAAAACCTGGAACAGGCTGTCCAGACACAGGCTGTCCATCTCTGGATACGTTCAAACTCAAGTTAGGCAGGGCTCTGAGCAACCTGATCGATTGAAGATGGTTTTGCCCATGGCAGTGGGGGGTGGGCTGGATGACCTTTAGGCCTGTAATTTCCACTTGTTACTTCATTAAACTCAGAGTCAACAACTACAAGAAAAGGTGGCTGGGCTACAGTGGTTGAGAGGCTATAAGCAGTACTTCTGTTATTTAAGAGTATTAGGTAGTAATTCTGGGTACATTTTTCCCTAAACTGCTGCTTGTTCAAGCTGTACTTCGAATTTAAAAGTACATATCAGATTGAGACATTTTGAAGTTGACTGGAAAAGTATCACCTAAGGACCTGGGCTTTTTCTGCTTTAGTCCACTGAACCTAAAAGTTGGCCCCAATGAAATCTTGCAAACTTGGTCTGTGAAAACTGATTTTACAAAAGGTTTTATCATGTTTGCAGGGAAGGAAAAAGCAAAGGTGAAAAATAAGCACAAAATATCAACACCAAGGACATCAAGTGGAGGTCAGTAATTTAACACACTAAATATAGCTGAACTGGTTAGTATTTTCTGCCAGAGGAAACAGCCTTGTCATACCACAGCTTTGCCCATCTCTCCTGTTAAACTTAGGTTCATCTTGTTTCAGTCATGCTTGAAAAAAAACAGCAGCAATACATACAGAGAGAAAGCCTGACAAAAACGAGACTGTGAAACAGTGACTACACAGTAGTAGTTTAATAAGTCATCTCTTGGACAAGAAGGAACGGTGCCTACTGCAGAAACACAGAAAATAAAATCCAAGCTTTCTCAGCTTAGGTGGATAGGTACTAGATCTGAATTTCAACTCACTGGCCTAAGTAAGTCTTTTCAAGATAGTATCATACTGAGAGAGCAAGGACTAGTTGAGAAGAACTAAAACTGAGGTGCTTTACCCACTTGGATGTTGTACTTTCCAATACCCAGAGACAAGAACAGTAACAGATAAATTACGCTTGGGCTAATACCTAAAGGGATTCTTATCAGCACCCACTTAATAGCTGCAGGTAACTGAACTCATCCATCAGGACCCTGAAGGAACAGAAAAACATAGGATATGCACAGGGCGTTTTAACCCTGCCTGGAAACCAGGTGCCAATCAAAGCTTTTCTATCCCGTGCTCAGCTGGACAGGAGTGAGAAATTACAACAAAACGCTTGTGGGTCAAGGTAAGGACAGGGAAAGATCACCTACTAATTACTGTCACAGACAAAACAGACTCAGCTTGGGGAAATCGGTTTAATTTATTATCAATCAAATCAGAGAAGAACATTAAGAAATAAAACCTAAATCTTAAAATGCCTCCCTTCCACTCTTCTCTCCTTCCCAGGCTTAAGTTCACTCCCTATTTCTTTATCACCTCCCTCCCAGCCATGCAGGGAATAGGGGTTGCAATTAGTTCATCACACATTGTCTCTGCTGCTCCTTCTTCCTCACGGGAAGGACTCCTTACTCTCTTCCCTTGCTCTAATGTACAGTCCCCTCCAACAGGAGATAGTCCTCCACGAACTTTGCCAATGTAAGTCTTTCCCATGTGCAACAGTTCCTAGTGAACTGCTCCAGCACGGGTGTAGCTCTTCAGGAACGGACTGCTCCAGTGTGGATCCCTCACAGGGTCAAAAGTGCTGCCAGGAAACCCGCTCCAGCACAGGCTCCTCTCTCCAGTGTAGGCTTCCCAAAGAGTCCCAGCCTCCTTTGGACGTTCACCTGCTTCATCATGGGGTCTCTATGGGCTGCAGATGGGTATCTGCTCCACTGTTAACCTCCAGGCACTGCAAGAGGACAGCCTGCCTTACCATGGTCTTCAACCCAGGCTGCGGGGGAACCTCTGCTCCGGCACCTGGAGCATCTCCTCTCCCTCATTCTTCACTGACCTTGGTGTCTGCAGAGTTGTTTCTAACATGTCCTTATTCCCCTTCTCTAGCTGCTGTTCTGCAGCCAGTTGGTTGCCCCTGCCACTTCCTTCTTAAATATAGAGAGATGCTGCTGCCATCACTGAGTGGCTTGGCCATGGTCAGCAGTCAGTCTTGGAGCCAGCTGGCACTGGACACAGAGGAAGCTTCCAGTAGTTTCTCATAGAAGCCACCCCTGTAATTTCCCCACTACCAAAACTTTGCCATGCAAACCCAATACAATGCAATAACAAAGTAGTAGCATATATGCTACTAAGTGCTCCCTTTGCTCTAAGATACGTCCAAAGCATACAGACCTGACCAAATGAACAAAAACTTCTATATCACATTTTATACTAACCTCTTCTGCAAGTTTACAGCCATCTGGATGGTTGACTAGCACTGGTAGCAAAATCCAGGTACATTGCTGTAGAGGTCCTCTGCTAGGAAGCACAGAACAGAAGGGTGGCCTAGGCCATTCTGACAGGAACAGAGAAGCAAGAGAGGTCTTCCATTCACCAGATCTCAAGGCTGTCCTAGAACAACAAGAAAAATTCAAGTCAGTTCCAGACTCAGTTCTCACAGAACTTGAGGTACAAAATGGGAGAAGTTCCCCAGCATTTAAGAATCCAAAATCCTATGCAAGGGAGAAGGAGCCAAAAAGAGAGAGTGAACTGAGCCTGTGAGGAGAACGACATACGCAAGGTAGAGTGGAGAGGTGGAACAGTCATCAACCTGGTTTTAGCCATTCAGATAATGTAAGTGGGAGGATTGCTTGTCCTCCCAAATAAGCAGTTGTCTATTTTTCAGTGCTACATGTGTCACCCTTTATCTAACCACAAAGACTTAGCACAGCAAACTATGAATTAATTGTTCTCGATAAGGCTAGAAAGCAGCGCCATCAACAGCACTCGTTCACATGGGCAGCTCCACAAATGGTCATCCCCCAGGTCAAGTATCCCATACATACTCCAATGTATAGATGTAAGGTTTTGAATATTATTTCCTCTCTCACCCCCAAGTCAAACATCAGCATTTATAGCAGCAGCTTTTGTTAAAAAAAAGAAGTGTTAAACTAACAGAGACCTGATCCTTAAGAAACAACTTTTTTCACTTCTAAAATAGTGACACTTTATCAGGCCTGAGCCCTTCCAAGTGTTATCTGTTAAAATTTTTGCAACATTGAATGGATTCCTTCAAATCTCTTCCATTACCCAGTTAGTAGAATTTCCTTCAGACATAGCTGTAGGCAGCTGAAACATAAACAATGTATCTTAACAGAGGATAGATTTTTTTTCCCCAGTTTTCATGCAGGTGCGTCTTGCCTACACTTAAGTAATGTTTGCCACATGATATGATTATGTATTGTGTTGGCCACATAATACGAGCTTATGTATTATGTTTTCCATATTATAGATGAGCCTACTAAGTTATTCTACTATATTACTCTGCCTGTTTAGAATGTCACCTTTATGTACTGCCTGTCCAGATGAATAATTATGTACAAGGGAGAACAAAAATACAATGTTGACACTATGATAACATGACAGTATGGAAGAGACACATGCTAAGGAAAGCTAAGACTGGCAGCAACAGAAAAGATGTTTGCCAGTACTGAGGCAGGTGAAATAAGTAAAATGCTTGTCAGTTTCCCATTTTTCTGCATATCAAAATAGAAATGGAAAACTCCTAATTTTGTTTTCCATTTCAGGATAGACTACCAAAACACTGACACAGCATACTGTTAGAATAGGAATAAGCAGCTTTGCATCCATGCAAGTGGCTTAGAGTCTGAATTTTAGAAGAACTAATGATCTCCCAGAAATAAGTTTTTACAAAATCTGGGGGGGAAAAAATGGATTCATAAGATGATCCAAGACATATCCAGCAACACACGTAACATATATCATGATTGCTACCTTTCTGAAAGTGTTTGTGATGGGCGAGTTACCTGCCCCCCACACTTTGTAAAATGACCCAGACTAGAACTCAGCCAGCTGGAAGTTAAGGACTGAAGCTCTATTTACAGCTCAGCACAATGTACAAGCAGAGATATACACAATAGACAGGAATGTTTACAGAAATATACAAGGTAAAGGTAATACAGAAACACAACTCCCCTCCCAGAAATCAGAGACCCCAGGAGGGGCTNTGTTTTTAGTACTTAAACATCTCAGCAAGCCTATGAGTGAAGCAGACATCACCATTGCTTTCCTTTCACAGCCTGTAATATAATTTTCTCTATTAAAATATTCCAATTAGCCTCAAACCAGCACAGTGTTAAATATTAAGAGATCAGTATGTAATTCTGAAGAGACTGTGGGGGAGAGCCTCAAACTCCCATTTGCTTTCCCCCTCCTCCTTATGGGTTTGAATGGGGAAAAGCAAAACAGCACAAAAAAGAGCCAGAAGGGCACCTTTTTCCCTGCTGCAGGCTGGTGCCCTCTGTCATAGAAGGGTAATAGGCCTAAAACCTCTCTTGGCTTGCCCCACCCTTCTGCTGATGGAGGAAGAAAGGGCAGGAGGAAAACAAAGGCCTGGGCCAATGTCCCTTCCCAAAGTGATAAACAGATCCCCGCAGGTGTTTATGCACTTGTGTCTTGTAGAAATAAGGGTAAGCAAGCCCTGGTTTCACCTCATATGGTCAGTTTGGCAAATGCCATTCTGATTGGTGAATCTCTGTGGCCAAAGGAGCCTTTGCACTCCAGCAAGTAATATAAATGGAGCTAAGTTGCAAGCAGTGTGCTCTCCTTTGCCCTGCCCTGCCCCTCTACTTCGACAATGTGCTCTGCTTTGCCTTGTGCTTCAGATCAGCAAAGGTTTGATGGACAAGCTTTGACTACCTGGAAAATTGCTGTGCTTCAAGTTTACCAGTGAGAAGGCATTAAGTGCCTCATGACATGGCGAGAAATACTACTGGCATTGTGCTCTTTGCACATCTGCAAGACATCTTGCTTCCACCTCTGCAAAACTCCATGCTAAGTTTGGAGTCCAAGAGGAACCAGGATAAGGTCAGGGATTGCCTGTCTCCTTCCCAGCATCCTGTTAGAGCCTGGGAAGATCTAAAAGCCTCAGCAGCTATCAAGACACCAACAGAACTCCCTTCAAGTGTCTGGGTACTGTCTGGGGACTGTAGCTACCTTCAGGAATCTGGAGATAATACATTGTGAGTAAATGCTCATAAGACTCTCTATAAGTGAATTCTATTGCTCCTTTCTGCCTTAGCCTCTTAGGAGCCTCTTGGGACTCCCTCAAGGGTGAGCGGCATATTGGCTGCAAGATTGTCTTTCCAAAATAGTTTCATGTTTGTTGTATATTATTGCTATCTTAAGTGTTCTAGATCCTCTGCTTTTCCCTCTATTACTTTCCATGATGTGTGTAAAGAACCTGTTGTTATTGAAAATTATGGTCTGTTGTGAGATTGCTAAATATGGAAATTAATAAACTCTATTAATTCTGGAATAGATCCTGCCCATACTGTTACACCTCCACATGGAACTTACCCACGCCGTGTGAGTTCCCCACGGTGCAGAATCGCACGCTAGAGTTCTACAGGCAGGGTGGTTCCCGCTCAATATTTAATGCCAATGCGCACATCTGTCTGAAGGTGTAATAAACAGAGTGATCCAAAAGCACACGTGGCTTTCTCTGTGGATCCTGTTACCTAGACCCTGTTTGCATACCAGAATGAGCTGCCGCTGTACTATCATAAAACTGCCATTCCCTGCTACACGCAGTTAACGTGCTATCAGTTAGAGCGCACCTTTGCTGCAAACCTGCGGCGCTCTCATGGGCCTACGGGGTTGCACCCCTGGTCATTTTGTCCCATTGTTCATGCCTCCACACGTGGATTGTATTTGCAACTCTGCGGGCTGATTCCTAGACTTCAAACCACAAGAAATTCTCCACTCACACACAGCAGCTTTGTGAGTAAATTCTACTTTTCTGGCTTCTCTTTCCTAGATTTTCTGGGATCTTGCCTGCTGTCTTTATAGTGGGGAAAAGCTGCTTGTAGTTTATTTATTTTCCAACTTCCTGAACTTCTAAATTGATTGTTATTATTAAATACAGTATCACAGTATAAGCAAGGTTGGAAGAGACCTCAAAGATCATCAAGTCCAACCCATTACCACAGACCTCAAGACTAGACCATGGCACCAAGTGCCACATCCAAACCTGCCTTGAACACCTCCAGGGACGGTGACTCCCTATTGAGGCCAATATTCCCAAATGAATACTTAGAACCTGTAAATTTTGTATATATTTCTAGAGGATTTTTTTTCCTTGATTAATAACTTTTTAATTTTTTTTGCCTTGAATGTTAATATTCATAATTAATAATCACGACAGAGACCCAACTGCCTTTATCAAAGCAAATTAGTAATTATCTTCAAGAAGATTGTGATTTGACACATCTGACTAGGCGCTACACGCTGCACTGTAACATGCAATACTGTTATGGAAGGGTGAAAAAAAACCACAGCTAAACTAGTTTGGCCACTGCCCCTCCTCCTCCTGTTGTAGGGTCCAGGAGTGAGTGGGGGAGCAGACAAAACAGACAATGGGGGCTGGCTCCAGTAAGCCTGCCCTAAGGGGTAGTAATCCAGCATCACATTGCAGCCCAAAACATGTACCTAACCACCTTTTTGGGAATATATGTGTGCCTTACGTTAGGTATGACATTGGCCAAACCTTGCTTGTGCCCTACTGGCCAGTTTCATTTTCACAAAGTAATTAATAGGGGAGTGACTTAAAAAGCATGATTCTGCAACTCCTTCTGCTGCTGTTCTTGGCAATTCCCTGTGCTGATAAAAACAGATGAGCAGGTAGCACAAGGTGCTCTCTGCCGTTGTATTCATGGTACTGCTGCTGCCTCATTGCATCCTGAGCTGTGTGGAACTCCACTACTAGGAACAGGCTCTCAATGCCTGCAGGCACTCAGACTGCACAGTCAGCCNTGGCTGGATATCAAAATGAATATCTATTATTAATTTGGCATCATTTTGTAACAATTCCCTAGTGGCTTTTACCCTATTAGCAGCTAATTAACTGGGTTCCTGCCTGCAGCAGCACAGTTCACAGCATTGGTAGCTTTTGTTTCACAGCAGCCATGTCTGCAGCAGTTCAGCTTATGGCAACTCCATTTTCCTCTCCTTCCCTCTGCCTTTGGAATATATTTGTATTTTTAACCTTGAGATAATAATTGTGTGGTTTTGCAAGTGTCTTTATACAGGAAACTCCCTCAGGAAATCCTTTGTGAGTAATTTTTTGGGCTAGTTTTCTGTAAGTCTCCATAAGTTATAAGACTTAGCAAATTTGGGCTCACTAAGTGAGTTTGGCCCATCTGTGACCATAGCTGGTACTGCCTGTTGTGCATACTTAGTATTTTCCTGATTTCCTGTTTTCCAAATTCTGACTGCCTTGGACTGTTTAATAAATACTCATTGTGTAAATACTTGCCATCGACCTTGAATTTTTGAAATTAATACATCATAATTGATATTCATACCAGAAATAAGTATTCATACTTCATAATGTCATGGAAGGCCAAAATAGGCCTAATACATGTCCTGGCTTGTCCAGGCATGATCCTCTTCCCCACTTTGCTAGAGTGGGGAGTAATGTGGGAAAGAAGACAAAAGTCCTGCAGCCGCTGAGTCTACTCTGGTGGAAAAGCAAACACTTGCATACACTTGCTTGTGCATGGCCTGTGCTTTCCCAGCTTTGGGTAAAGCAAGCACCTGGCTTCACCTAGTATGGTTAGTTTTGGGAAAGTGCCATTTTGATTGACTAATCTCTGTGGTCAAATGGAGCCATCAGACTCAGACAACTGATAAAAGTAGAAGCCAAGTAGTAAATAATGTGCTCTGCCTCAAGCCATTTTGCCTTACTCTGCCTGGCCCTGCTTCAGGCCAGTTTTGCTGTGTAACAGCAAGCTTTGATGCTTCAAGCTTGTCCACCTGGAAACTTTGCTGTGCCTCAGTTTACCAGGGAGAGGCATTAAATGCCTCCACGCAGTAAGCAAGAATGATTGCCAAAAGCTGACCAAAATGCACGGCCAGCGTAGCATGAACTGCAAGCAGTATGCTGCTCCTAGCTGGAGAGCCTGCTTAGAGAGAGAGCAGATCACTGCTACCACCAAGGCATCGCATCTTTGCCTGCACACCGCCAAACCTCTGTGCCAAGTCCGGAACCCTGGAAGGACATCATCCGCCCAGGAAGGAGCCAAGACCAGGTCAGTGACCGTTTAAGCCCCAGCACCTTGCCAGAGTCCTGGGAAACTCCAAAAGGCTCCAGCAGGTACCATACCACCAACAGCAACCCTCCAAGTGTTTTGGGTACTGTCTGGAATTCTAATGAAGCCCTGGAAATGCCAAGATACTATTTTGTGAATAAATATTCTAAAAGCTTTTGCTTTGCTTTGGTTCTCTAACTGTAACCGATTATGCCTCCTGCTTCAGCAGAAAGAAGCCCCCCGAGGCCCCCTAGGGGGCAAGCAGAAATATTGTACTGCAAGAACCTCTCCAAAAGCTCAAATTAATCTATTTTACTAGTTTTGCTTAACTGTTTAAATTCCCACAACCAAGTGTTTCAACCTGTGCTGGTTTGAGGCTAATTGGAATATTTTAATAGAGGAAATTATATTATAGGCTGTAAAAAGGAAACAATGGTGATGTCTACTTCACTCATAGACTTGCTGAGATGTTTAGGAATAAGACCTCAAAACATATCTAACAGTGTCTCAGGCTGGCAGTCAGTGTCTCTGGGGCACAGCATCTCGGGCAGTCTAGCTTCTGGCTTTCTCCTCTCTGATGAGTAACCTCACTAACTACTTTTCTTCTCATCCCCCCTGGCTGATCCTCGAAATTCTCCTTGCGTGTAAGGCAGACCTTGGGGTAAGGTAGAGGGGTGGGGAGAAGGTGGAAGGGTGGTTGGGAGCCCCTCCTGGGGTTCTGTTTTACAAGTGTGGGGGGTGGGTAACTCTCAAACCATCAAAGAAGTTTTGTGATNTTTTTTTTTTTTTTTGTGGTATTGATCTTCCATGTACTTAAAAGCTAGTAATTTCCCTTCATCTTCTCTATTGGCTATAGAAGTGCCAATTCAACTATTCTTTCTGCATATACCACTTTTTCTGAATCAATGGTCATTACCACTAGCCTCCTTAGGCAAATTGGCATGATCGTCCTCCTGGCCACAAGGATAAGCAGAGGGCTGGAGCTCCTCCTGTGAAGATAAAGAGTTGGGACTCTTGAGTCTGGAGAAGAGAAGGCTCTGAGGAGACGTTATTGTGGCCTTCCAGTATCTGAAGGGGGTCTACAGGAAAACTGGTATGGGACTTTTTGGGATGTCAGGTAGTGATAAGGACTAGGGGGAATGGAGCAAAACTAGAAGTGGGTAGATTCAGACTGGATGTTAGGAAGAAGTTCTTCACCATGAGGGTGGTGAGACACTGAAACAGGTTGCCCAGGGAGATGGTCAAAGTCCCATGCCTGAAGGTCTTTTAAGGCCAGGCTGGATGGGGCTTGGAGCATCCTGATCTAGTGTGAGGTGTCTGTGCCCATAGCAGGGAGGTTGGAACTGGATGATCCTTGCAGTCCCTTCCAGCTCTGACAATTGTATGAAATTAACTGTAACTACATCTTTCTTGAAGTGCAATGGTTAAAACTGATACAGTACTTCATCTTTACAACAGAGAATAGAGTAGAAGGCTCAGCTCTTCATGTCCTCCAGATTATACCACCATTCATTCATGCCAAAACATACACCTCTTCTGTTGGAGCAGTGCTGCGTTATTAACTCTTCTTTTACAATCCTAGGTTGGGGTGGGGAACAGGAGAGCATAAACAACAGTTGTTTTGCATCTTTAATTTTTATGATGTTTTGACCTAAATATAGATTATTTCACGTATTCTTCTAAATTTCAACCTATTCTTTCACATCATATTGACAACATTTGACTCCTCTGCACTGCCATCCCATCTCTGTATACCTGTATTTATTCCCAAACATATCTTGTATTCAGAGTTCATAGGTCTCTGCTATCCATCGCTTAGTTCATGAATAAGAGCAACAGGTTGAAACCACGCAAAATCCCATATGCCTTCCCTTGCTGAAACTCAACTACTGAAAACTAGAACTCACTACTGCTAACCTAATGATTTTGCACACATCCTAAAATAGCTTTTTTCTAAAACCTAGGTCATGTTTCCTTAGCCTGCTTTTAACAGGTTAACCTGCCTGTTCCCCTTCAACACAGAAGTGAGAGAAAAGTGACACACACAAAAAATCCTCGAGGTTGAGATAAGTTTAATATAAATGAGATAACA
>WBNM01022057.1:8800-22003 GCA_013399055.1 Ramphastos sulfuratus | reverse complement strand
ACCCTAACCTGGTACAAACTTCTAGTGGATAATCATTTTCTGGTAAAATGAATTATTATTATTATTATTATTATGCTATTCCTATGACTAATTCCATCAATGATGATTAATAACTTTCAATTACAGCTTTCTAATGATACACTCCAAAGGACATTGCATTACTTAACCAAGCTAAAGCCATTTCGCCTCTACACAAAGAGATTTGTTACACCATATGACCAAAATCAGCCTTCAAGATGTACTTTCACACAGGATCATACAAGTGGCCATGCAAGCAGCTTTTGTTTGTATTTCCCAGCATGTCTCCTCTTTCTTTCATCCACACAGAAGTGCCTTTGTTCTCGCAGATTGTGTATGCTTTTTAGCCAGCTGACAGAGGGGTTCTCAGAATTACATCTTGGAAAAGCAGTGAGAGAGGGACATGGCACCAGAGGCCATCATACTCACACCCTGCTCTGGCCTAGGCTCCTAGGAAAAAGCAAGCAGCAAAGATCAAGCATCATACTACTCACAAAGGCAAAATTCCTTCACTTTTCCTCAGTCTTCTCTCTGCAGTGAAGGGCTTGTTTCATTATCAGTCTGTAATTTAAATGGGCCTGCAGAACAGCATTTGGATTTTGAGAATAGGTCTCTGGACCAAGTCTCCATGAGTAAATCTATTCATTCACTTTAACTTATTAAATGAATGTGGAGACTGGGAGACCACAGGCTCATACTGTGTCTCAACCCTCAATGGCATATCATCAGTCCTTAGGTAACAAGCACTTACATCTGTTGTTTAGATTGAAACTTGGAAAGTTGTAACCAGTCTGTGGCCATTTGAGTTAGATTCCTACCTCAGGCATTAAAAAAAAATCAGAACAAATAAACTTAGAAGTGGAAGCTCTGAGTGGGGAGATGAACATTCTAGGGATAGGCCATATAATGGCAACAATGGATAAGTTAATATAATTTCATTGGAGCATCAAGGGCTTTATGTCTGGAAGCACAGCTTGTCCCTTCCTCTTGCTGCTTCTGCTGCTTCACCTGCGCCCGCTGCTCTCTTTCCCTGCTGCAGTTTTGACTGCTGCTGCTTTTGCTGCTTTGCCACTGCTTGACCCCTTCCCCATCTTCCTTCAGGTTATTATATTCCTGTAGTAGTTATATTCTCCCTATACTGTTATACTTAAACTATAAGAAATACAATTTCTCATTTTTTTTTCCTGACTTCACAAAAAAAAATCCATGTTGTGGTGAGTTTATTCTACCAGGGAAGGGATCTGTCCTAACCCCATACACAGTCAAAACGCTGACACCATCTCTACTCCTATTTTACAGCCACCAAACCACAACTATATATGTGTTCTGACCAGTATTTTCTCAGTAATCTTTCAGATTTAGGCCCTCTGATGTGTTTCACAGATTCTGGTAAACTCTAGGGAGTTTTTTGTCCAGTGCCAGAATCCTCCCTCTTGGTATTTATTGCCTTTGTTTTATTTTTTTACAATTTTTTGTGTAACTGAAATTCTACTCATGGTGGTTTGAATTTTTAAGTGTCCTGTAACATATTTGAGACAATTCTGAGTATTGTTTTCCAAGAACAAATGCATTGATTTTCAAAATATGATGTGCTCATGAGCATCAAGCATTCATCTGATAGTAAACACTGTTCATTACTCAGCATTAACCAGTTGTCTCCAGCTGAGTATACAGAACTTCAGCTGAGTAAGAGCACATCTGTTGTGCAGTACAAATTTCAGTTTGTAATTCTCCTGGTCTGGACTAGGTACCAGGAAAACACTAGCAGTGGTCAGAGGTTTCTACAAAGATATAACAGTCAAAATGCTCTATCTGTTTGCTTTAGATTTTAATTAAGAAGAAATTCTAGTTCATAAGGCATTCTGTTGTAAGACCACTGATTTATTAGCCAGGCATACAGTAAAGTGATTGAATGTTCTTGTATATAATGGATCAACTACAAACGTGTTGTGCCAAGATGCCTGAAAAATCAAATGCCTATCTATTTCAGCAGTTTCTGTGTACAACTTTTTTTTGGTGGATTATGCAGGAGATTGAGCTGCAGACTCAATTTTTTCCATGCTACAATAATTCATGAACAATATCCTGAATTTTTTTTTTTCCATAATAGATTCTTCTTTTTTTTTTCACCCTGTTTCAGCTTTGAAATCTATTGAAATTTACCAGAAAACGTAAGGTAATGATATGACGTAAGGGAGAAGAAAGAAGAAATCCACAAGTACAGCAGCCATTCACAAGTGCATTCTTTGTTAGAAATCAGTTTACTCTGTGAGAAAAGATATAATTATTTGTGGATAGAAAATGGAAAGACATACTTGCTATTTTTCCTTCTCCACCCATTATAGCCAAGTTCAGCTTCAGGACTTCTAAGGACAGAATGTTATGTCTTATGGACTCAAGAGAAAGCTCAGAAAGTAGATTCCAAGCCTCAGTATCCTTCCTTTCTTAACAGACATATATATTGCATTTATCTCGTTATTAGTAGTAACAGGAGTACAGAAGCTGTGTTCCCCTAACAGACACTCTAGGCTCCAGCAGAAATGGGCTTCAAATCCAGATCCCTGTGCCTTTCTTCTTATGTTGACTACTAAAGTGGTCACAATCACATCAAGAATGAGTCTTTGCAATTATATCCAAGCTCTAAGACAGCCAAGATCAGCAGGGGAAAAAATATTTAATGTATTTCACTGGTAGAAGTTACCCACACCAGAGTAAGAAATGGATGATACTATTTCAACACAGGTACTCCACCTTTCCCTTCCTACGTAAGTAAATTCTGAACTTCTCCCAGATCTACTCTGGAGGGAATGTTTACTCAGCTGTGCAACTCTTCTTGTATAATCTCCTCTCTCTAATGTTTTGGGTTTTGGTTTTTGTTTTTTTTTTTTTAAAAATATAATCATAGTTTGCCAAATACTTACATGTCCTAAAATACCCGGGGAATTTTTCTGTAATATCATATTCCAGCCATGAGAATCATGATCTTTTCTTATGTGGACAGAAAGGTAGGTGTCGTGGTAGGANAGGAGTCGATCTCGGGCTGAAGCGGCGTGAGCCGGCAAACACTTCTGTCCCTTGACTCGATGCACCAAGCGGGCAGGATCGGGTCCGCCGTTTATGTGTGTGGGAGAGAAACAAAATCCCCTGCTACGTTAATCTAAGCAGCACAGAAGGCAGCAGACAGGCAATAATGGCAGTTGCAGCAGCAGTAAAGCAACAACAGCAGCTACAACAGCAACAAAAAATTGGTTGGGGGTTTTAAGCATTTTGGCCAAGTGTTTTGGCCAATAGCAACAGACAAAAGACCAATCTCAAGTTACCTTACTAAAAGAGGCAGAAGTCACAAGTCCATCACCGTGACTTCTGCAGACTGAGAGGCGCCAAGCCCTTTGTCTGCTTTCCCGCCTCTTCCACCCGGGAAGAAGGGGGTAAAGGAGGAGTGGGGGGGGAGGCAAGATGGGTGCCCAGGCGGATATCCAGGATGTGTGTCCCAAATAGAATTTGGGCCCTTCACCACAGTAGGCTGTGCTGTAATATACAATCAGCAAGGTATTGCTAATGGAAGTTGGAAGAAAACATGGATGTGAATACCACTACCATTACTTGGTGGAAACAGAGGGAAAAATAAACTCTATTGAATCTTGCAGATTTAAAGACTAGAATAAAAACATTCCTGATTTTTCACCTAACCAATAACAGGAAACTGCTGTTGCATTAATTCTGTCATCTAATATTCATCTTCTGGTGATGGTCTAAACTCTAGACTGACATTATTATGACCAAGCAACTGTCTCTGGTAATGTGATTCTTTATTCCCTTGATCATATTTCAGAAACAGTTATGATTCTACAGGAATAATATTTTCACCTAACTTGCTATCATAGGAGCAAAAGTAAGCTACTTACAGCTCACATTCTGGGTAACATAAACATTCTCAGTAACATAAACTGCCAATGCAGGAGTTTGAGAGGACTATTAACAGGATAATATAAACTGTGAACTTGACTTAATAGGAATCCCTCACTCACCCTAGAAGATGGATAGACGTGATTGAGTTGTTTGGAACCCCACGAAGAAAGGTAATGCAGAAAGACATGATTTGATGAACAAAATATTGTGAGGAATTCCACTGTAGATGAAAGGTGAGATTTAATTCTCTTTTTAATGCATGCCTTTGCCTTGCTTATGGCAAATGGAAGAGATCAGGAGGCCTGACATAAATTCTACCTCATTATTCCAGCCTCTCTGCCCAATTGTGAATTTTCTGATGCTAAATAACTGGCTCACTTCTCCTTAGATCTCTCAAGAAGTCCAGGGGGCAGCAGGGTCACAAAGAAAAATCTGATTCTTTAGATTCCCTGAAGAACAAATATTTCCCAAGACCAATAAGAGTCTTAATTTCATTCTGCTTGGAAATTTGTGCAGCAGAATGATTTTAATCTGAGGCTGTTTTCTCCCAGAACCTCTGTGGAGCTTCTACTTTAATAAAAGGGTGTGTAAAGCATTATCTACACTGGCCAGCCATTTTTACCTGAATGCCTCAGGACTAGATATTTAATCAGTGTGTCCAGCAATGAGCAATCGACAACTTAGAAAGGCTCAAAGTCCATATCTCTACATCATCCTCTGGCCTAGAGGAATGATTCTGGGGGGGGGTGGCGGGAAAGACTGTTTTGCAGTCCTAATTAATTCATTATCACTGCAGGAAGACTTCTGGATCCCCTCATGATTTTCTTGTTACACATCTCTTGTCTCTAACCTGGAAAGGGAAGGAATGTATTTTTTTTCTCATGAATGGTTTCTCAGACTTAGAAAATAAAGCAAAAATACAGAGGGAAAGTGTTAAATGTTTATGAACCTAATGAAATTGTTTCTTTCCCTTTGCAAACAGTCTTTGTCTTAACTATAAGGAACCTTTTTCTACCACACCATTACTTTGTCTTTCATCTAACAACTGTACTTTCATCTTACATCTAGCAGCTATCAACTGCAATTCAGTTGAGTTGCCTAGGTGCCCAGTTCAGTTAGACTACCTAGTTTAAGGTGCCCTTCTGATGTCCTGCTGCCACTGCAGGAGGATATTGATATCTACCAATTCTGTGCCATCAGCAGGCCATGATACGCGACTGTGTGAAGGTAAATTAAAAGTCTGGAATAGGCAGTCCTACCATTACAATTTGGCTGAGTGGCAATTTCCATTCCTCTATGGGACTAAATTACACAGATGTCACTGCCAAGAGCAACACAACTTCAGGGTGCACACACATCAGCTCACATTTATTATTTAGTGTGTAATCTTCCAAACTGGTTTGTTAGCTGCAATGTACGGGTGGATTTTTTGAATATATATATATTTTTTTTAACTCTCTGGCTCCTTTACACCGTCTTTTGAATGAAAAGCCTGGGATTCAAAGCTAGTGCTATTCAAACAGCATATTCTTCACATGAGGACACACACTATATCAAGGGCATTGCTGAGTTCAAGAAAGTCTGGGGCAAATAATTTTTTTCTAGTCTGTCCGTGTTTCCAAAGCACATGTCAGCTATTGATCTATGACTATCGAATGCAATCACATCAAAGTGTAATACCATTATGCTGAAAATAGACAAACATACCAATAAATATCTAGTGTTTTTTTTCTTTCTTAAGCTCTGCCTCATACACACAAAGTAGAAAAGAAACCCTTCCCTTTTTCTTGTGACAGCTCAATTATACAGTCCTATAGATATTATACTTAAAAGCACATACAAGAATTATTTTAGATTTAGTGCAAGTTTATCTGCCATTCTATCCTGTGCTGAAATCCTCCTGCTGATAATATAAACTCTTTTCCAGCTCAGAAAGTCCTTCAGCCTAACCTCTTAAGTTTGATTCAATAGCCTGTCTCTCCAGTTCAGGTTGTGTATATTCTGTTAGTGATACTGTCCCTAGGAGGGATCATGTTTGATTTTATAGTTTCATTTGTCCCCATATCATCTGTCATTGGGGTTTTCTCACACTGCCTCCAGAGAAACTTCATCAGGAACATTCAGACATCCCACTGACAGAGCAGCCCCAGCACATGGGGCCACAGATCAGCAGAACCGAAAGAGGACTTGAACTGAGTACTGACAATANAACAGGTTGTCCAGGGAGGTTGTGGAAGACAGTCCTGTATTTGCTAGAGAAGAGTCCAAATACTGACATGTTTTCTGAACACTGAACCAGCAGACAAATCAGTTTCACATATAAATAGATAAAACTGTGAGAAATTTGATTGGGTGTGGAAACTGGTACTTTTAAACTGCTCTAACATAGAGTCTCTGGATCTTGCTGCCTTTGAACATCTTGTAGACTGGAAAAATATAATTTGATGTATTAGAAGTAGTAAAGGCTATTTTCACCTTACAACTTTAGGAACACCTACTGTAAACAAAGATTGTGAGACATGCTACCACCTACACAAAGCAGAAAAGAAAAGTCAAAGTTGTAGGAGAGTCCCCTTTGAGGAGAATAGAGGGCCCAATGCTCTCTCTGGGTAAACCCTACTGATAGTGAAGTCTGTTGCCTCCCAGAAGCCTGTGCTGGAGATATCACTTGGAAAACCCCAAAAGTGAGGTTCTACTGCTGTTCTTCCATGTGAGTGGTGAGCAAGCTACGGTACACAGCACAGACAGTTTAAAAAGACTGTAGGGTCATTAAGGTTAATGAGACAAATCCAATCTATTAATGCATGGCTCTGTGTCTGGTGTCAGCACCACAATTTTGAGTTCTTTGACAATGGGTTAGCCTACAGGGCACCGGGCTTGGTGATGTCAGGTGGGAGTCACCTTTCTCAAAGTGGAAGGAGGGTCTTTGTCCAGGAACTAGTAGGACTCATTGATAGGATTTTCACTGATAGGGTTTTAAACTAGATGTAGAGGGGGAAGGGGAAGAAATCCAGCTTGCCTGTAACAAACAGAGGGTTAGCTCACACTGTTTAAAGGGAAGTGGTGCTACCACGAGCCCTGTTGCCCAGACATGTATTGTGGACACTGCAGCATAGTCAAAATCTAGTTAAGGTGAAATGGAGGCTCTTGTGGCAGTAGAAGCCAGTAAAGAAACTCCCATGGAATATCTCAAGTGAATCAAGGGGCATTCCACCAAGGAAGAGATGCAGTCAACAGCCCAGCAGAAGTGCCACTACAGGAACAGGAAGAAATGGAAGCCACAGTGCTGCCTGAAAACTATGACCTAAAGAACTGTCATGAAGAGGTTGAAAGTTTATGAATAAGAATTAGAGACACAGGCAATAAAGGAAACCCTGTGGCTGCTGACTACTACAGGCCACCTGATCAAGGGGAGCCCACTGGTGAAGATTTTCTACTCCAGATACAGAAGGCTTTGTGCTTGTAGGGTCTTGTCCTGCTGGAGGACTTAATCTACACTGATATCTGCTGGAAAAGTACCGCAGTGAGCTGTAAAAAAATGAGGTGGCTCCTTACAGAGCCTCCATGATAACTTCCTGAGCCAGATAATAGACAGGCCTACCTGCAATACTGGACCTGATGGTCAACAATGTAAGTGAACTCATCAGTCATGTCAAGACTGGAGGCAGCCTGGGTTGTAGTGATCATACACTGGTGGAGTCTGCAGTCCTCAGGGATATGAGTCAGACAAGGGATATAGTCAGAACTCTGAATTTTAGGAAAGCAAAATTCCAACTCTTCAATGAGTTAGTCAATAGGACCCCCTGGGAGACTCACTCAGGTACAAGGGAGAACAAAGCTGGCAGATCTTTTAAGACATTTTCCTTCGAGCACAAGAGCTCTCAATCCCTATATGTCTGCATCTGTATTTTATCATTATAACGTGCAACTACAGCGCACAAAGAGTTTAATTCTTTTCTTAATACTGTTGTGATTACATTGGATAAAATATCTTTAATTAAAACTATCTCACTAATTTTGCTGCATTTTTTAAAGTCTTCTTAAGATCCATTTACCAGCAGTAGAACTCAATGAAATTTCCACTGTTTGTGAAGAATACATAAAAGCTTTGAATGAAAGGCGTCATATAAATACCAATGATCATGCTATGTCATTTGTGTTCTCTACAATGTCATGAACCTTTTCTCCCTTCAAAAGACTGTAATAGAACTGAGTCATTTACTGGACTCTGCAACAATTCAAGCATGTACATATGCAAGTACAATTAAAAAAAAAAACCCACACATTTTGAAGTGCCATGTAAATCTGTTGCCTGCTGGACTGGTAAGATTTTGATTTTTATTCTAACTTGATCATTCACTTGGTTCAGATTCTGCAAAGTGAAAAATGGTGAGATCTAGACTGACCGCTTTCAGGTTTCACTGATATTTCACTGATATTCTCTTGGGTTACTTCACACAAGTTCTGAAGTAGATCCTACAGCAGAGAAGCTAAGTAAAGAAAAAAAACTCTAAGCATTTCCATTATTAATTTTCCACTAGTGAGTTAAATCATCATGCTTAATAACATCTAGCTTATTCTTATAATCAGGGATTCACTAAATTAAGGATTTCACTAAATTTTAAAGGTTTAATTAAGAACAAAAAAAAAAAAAAAAAGAAAGGAAAATTGTAAGCAAAATTTGTGTTTCCAGTATTGTTGGGAGATAGGACAAAAATAAACAGTTTGAGCTATCGCATGTTAATGTTCTTCTCAGTGCTACCAGCATCCTACACAATCTCAGGTCAAACATAAATGCTGTTACCATACCCATTTTCCTTGAATGTGTCATCCACAGTCATTAACCTAGGTTAAAAACAAAGGATGGAGGTAAAAATAAATCCTGATATACCAGATGGTGCTGTCCTACAGCCAGAAAGAAAGGTTTATAATAGTGTATTCTGTGTGTCAAGCTGTTACTGTTACTCAGTCTAGAAGACTTGTTGTCAAATTAATTGGCAGTGTCAATACAGGTAGAACATTAATGTCATCCTTTAAAAGGAGCTTTTGTTCTGGTTTAGTTTGGGTTTGGGGTTTTTTTGTATGCTTGTTTGTTTGTTTTTTCAAAATAAAGAATGAAAACACCAATCTAGTGGCAGGTTTTTTTCCTTTGGAAGTGTCAAAGCTGTTTATGAGTTACACAATTTAACTTCAATGTTAAAAAAATTTGCTATGTGTAAGTCTTAGAAGTTTCGAAGTTTCAAATCTAATCCTTCTAGATTTAGACTCCTAAAAGCAGGTCCATTATTAAGGTGACATTGAATGATGCTGGCATAAAACTGTGGCACAGAGTCTTTGGAGAAGTGTTTATGTTTCTAAATAAACTAGTCAAGACCATCAAGAACAAGGCCCTGATCTTCACAGATCTTCAGGTTTTATTTTTCACAGTTTGTTAAAAACCTTCATTTACATATGCCCACATAAATCACAACTAATGTTTGTTAAACTTTTCAATAATTTAACAATTAATCATTCATTCATAATTTAATTTCTCCATTGTTGTTCACCTTCATGTTGAGAGGTCATTTATATAATATAAATTTCACATAAAGTTAAGCTGACCTTTTTTTTCCTAGAGAGAGAAAGAACTGATTGATTGACTGATTGATTGATTAATTGACATTTCCCTTCAACCCCTTAACTCTTGCTGGCCTTGGCAAATATTCTGTGATGTGATCTTAATATATCCAGTCACATCCACCACACACTTCAAAGTTGTAACGTGGTTCTAAAGTGTTCAAGCAGAAGCAAGAGAACTGATTAAAAATAGAAAATTTATCAGGCTGTTGTTTAAGCCTCTCTTAAAATATTCAGTTTGTATTCTTATCAGATTAACAGTTCTTGCATCACTGTGATTTCAGGAATATCACTGCTACTTGACTTTCAAGTGAACCTGAGATTCCTCAGTCAGCAAACACAGGTGTTACAGAAGAGATAAGCTCAGCTCTGCCCAGCAGGTCTGCCTATCTGTTGTTTCACTGACCCTGGTAACCTTCTAAATCACATATAGATTTCAGTTCTAAGGAGTGAGACGGATTCTGGAGATTTGTCAGACAGAAACAGTAAGATAATTCCTTCCACACCTACGAGATGGACAGGGAACAGCATGGAGAGTCAAATTTTTCTCTCAGTGGCTAATTAAACAATGTTGTGGAGGGCATAACCTATAATCTTACCTCAGATCCTTACCACCATCAACTAACTCCAGCATTCATAACTGAACATAAGGCAAGGCAGTATTTCTAGGCAACAAAATTAGTTTTGCCAAACACATCATTATTTAGAATCGTAGAATGGTTTGAGTTGGAAAGAATCTTAAAGATCATCTACTTCCAACTCCCCTGCCATGGCCAAGGACACCTCCCAGTAGACCAGGTTGCTCAAGACCCCATCCAACCTGGCCTTGAACACTTCCAGAAAGGTAACATCCACAACTTCCCTGGGCAATCTATTACAGTGCCTCATCACCCTCACTGTAAAGAATTTCTTTAATATCCTAGTTAAGCATGTGCTGGTTTGGGGAAAGTCTGGAGAAATGCAGTGATCCTGCCTGACTCGATGAACCTCCTAAGCAGCAGGAGCTGTAGCAGTTATCTATTCAGAAAATATGTATTTAATATTTAGAAAGTATGTAATTAATTTAATTCTTTCCAGTACTCCTCACTATTTCCTGGCCAGTTTGTAAAGCATTATACACTAATGATTTCTTCTTGCTTCTAAGAGCTGACATCATCTCCCTTGTGATTTGCTTCACAAAAGAAGACCTGAAATTTGAGGGACACTTTTTATCATTCCAAAGCACTTTCATAATTGTTTAATTAGATTTATTAATATGTAGTATTAACAAATACAGAACTTTCTTGGTCCAGTGTGTATTGTTTAGAACACACACCCATGTGCACCAAATACATACTTCTGAACTGGTTAGATGTACAGCACCCCCCTCCTCCAATACTTTTCTGCATATATGCAATCGTATATACCCTAATGTCCAGTGAGGTGATTAAAATGTCTTGTAGCATTATGTACTTGGCAAACAGGGGAAGAAAAAAAGGCTTATTCCCTTATTTAGAATTATTTTGAGACTGCTACTTGTGTTTATTCCAGTGCACTGAAGACATAGTCTAAGGCTTGCTACATACCCAGTGCNAGAGAGAGAAGAAAGAAAAAAGAATATCAACCCAAAAGCAAACCAACTGGGATTTTTCTATCTATATTACACCCAAAGTTTTAACAAATAGAAGTACTCTTTTCCCAGGGGTTCATGAACATCTTAGTGTTGCAACAGTCAGTTTACACAGTCTGTTGTTCCATGTAGATCCCTAGCAAGAACAAAAATATTGCAAGGATCTGATGATGCTTATCTTTCACAAACAGATCTTGGAAGCTAATACTGAAGTGTACTTTAGAGAGACCTCTTGGTCCCTCTAGGGGTATCAGTCTATATTGTCAAAACAGACATGGTCACTAGACCAAACTGATCTTGCCAAGCTCCATTCTTCGTTTGTTTACTTACACACAAAACCAAGCTTCCATAGTAGAGAATTTTTGAAAATTTCACTTCATACTTTACTGAATTGTTAATAAAACAATGGAAAAGCAAATATGAATTCTACTCCTGAGAGGTTTACATCCTTGAGGTTTCTATGCTTGAAGCTCGCTATAGTCTTGTTTATTTCTCGGATTCTAAAGCATTTTCACAAACTGATATCCAGAGACAGGTAAAAAGTTTAAATTAAACTACAACTGTGGTGAACATCTTAGAGGGAAACACATTTCAAAGGCTATGTGAACCATTTTCTTCCAAAACCTGTTTACTATGCAAGAATAGAACAAGTTACCTTAGCAACAAGCATTTCCTTGTCAAAGACTTGCTTTCACATTATAAATTATTTTTCCTATTATCTCTATGTAAGACAGTGCTAACAAAAACCATTCATTACTGCACAAGTCCCTACATTTACATATTGTTTTCTAGGTCTTTAATATGTGAACAACACCCTTAATGGAGGTTAGTGTAAGCTTTTATTACTGCAATTAAACATGCATGTCTAAACAGAAATGAAAGATGCTAAAAATCTCTTTAAAGCACTAATGAATCTTTTCTAGAACTTTAATTAAGACTATATATATTTTTTTGCTAGTGACCCCATAAAATAATAGATTCAGTTAGTATTCTGTTACTCTTTCCTGTTATCTGAAAGCATTGCTCATTATTACTTTATCTGAAACAGTTATTTATTTCACGTTAGAGAAAACTGCGGGTTTACATTGCTAACAAAAACTAATAGATGTTGTTACTCAGTCAAATTATTTTATAGACTTGAAAATTCATTTATTCACTGCCTATGTTTTTCTCACTAGACAGGAAGCCCCATTAATAAATCCCCAAAGAGAATTTTTCACCAGCAAGCAGGCATGTGGCCAGGGACCTTGAAAAGTTGTCTGCAGAGCTGTTCAGAGAATGCAGGCTTGACTTCATTTCCTTGTGGCTGGGGTGTGGTGCGGGTCCCACACCCCTGCCTGCAGAGGAGCTGTTTGCACATCTATGCAGGAACAATGAGAGCAGTGGTACAGCTGTGCATGTCTCTGAGCTCACATTTTATGGACTCATTCTGCTCCCACACTGCAGTTAAAACATTTTCAGAAACTGTCCAAGTCCATAGTTCAGAGGACCAAGGAACAGCTGTTTTACAGTTTAATCTTTAGATTANGCTACTTGTGTTTATTCCAGTGCACTGAAGACATAGTCTAAGGCTTGCTACATACCCAGTGCTGGGTTTTTTTGGCTGGTTTTTTTTTCCCCTTTAAATCTTTTAGAGTTTCCCATTGTGCTTAGAAATATTTCTGTTGTATGCCTTCTAAAAGAGAAAGTCAGCCTAAAAGAGATTTATAGAAGGTAACCTGATTCAGATTCATGACTCCTAGCATGATTTTAGTGAAAAAAATTACTGAGTCCACTACGGTAAATTGACTTAGACTGAAATCAGTGATGTACTAACAGAAAAGAGTCATGCAGAGGGGCAAAGACCTTGCTGAACCCAAATGGAACAGAATTCAGGAGAAAATTTCCTTTCCTGGAAAAAGAGAGGGATGCTTACTGCTTGTCTAAGCTGAGGGCACTGAAGGTTATTCCACATACTTGGAAAGCTTTAAAGTCAGGAGAAGAGAGACAAACTGAAAATTTGTATTATTGCGGACTGGAACAACTTTTCTAGATGGGAGAAAAAGGTGGGG
>WBNM01022054.1:5755-19394 GCA_013399055.1 Ramphastos sulfuratus | reverse complement strand
ATAGGCCCATTAAACAAAGGCAAGAAGAAAAAAGGAGAAAACAGGGGGGAACTACTACATAGCTTGACTATAATAATTCTGTGGCATAAAAAGCAAAACCCAATAGAATTATATGATTCTAACAGTTACATGCTCAGCTGGCTTCATTAACCCACTGCCATATACCAAGACCCATTTCTTTTTTAAGCAACTTGTATGTAAGTACCCACTGTTCAGTGGTGTTGGGCATGCTCAGTGTGGTAGGGGGTTTCCAGAGTTGAGCCAAAGTCACCTAAACATTTTCTCAAGGTTGACTTGGCATGTATATTGCAGCAGCCATAGTGATGCTCAACACTAACATCAGAATTGGTCTTGTAGGGATGGTTTCACATTTTGTGCTGGTATCCATTCAAGACCTGTAGGCAGCTCAACATAAACACATTCCTTCCCTATACTAATAGATCTATTGGCCCTTTCTAGGATGAATCTCTCTGAGTGATGTATGTGGAAAATATTTTTACATGCCTCTGTGACAATCCATTATCACGATGTATCAGATAGGAAGATGAGAAAATACTTACTTTAGTACGCATCAGGGGTTTTGTGCTTGCAAGAAGAAAATTAGAAGTATTGCTCTAGATCTGGTATAATTTCATTAAATCCAGCAATATTTTTCTGTGAACTTCAGTTCAGGATATTTGAACATATTAAAATGTAAAATGTTCCTAGATGCTTTACATTTCTAGGACTGATCTTTTAGAAATTTAAAAAATAAAATCTATAGTGTTCATGCAGGTATTTAGCCACCTAACACAACTGAAAGCATAACAGGGATAGAAAAATCTCATATGTGGACATTTAAATCTTTCCTTATCACAAGCATCAAGACCTGCTGTGTGGCATGAGAATGAGAACACTAATTATTGAACCCTTCTTATATTTCCTGAGTCCACCTTGACTGATTTTGTGTTCTCTGACAACAGTGCTACCCAATGATCCACTCAGTTAAAAGATGTTTTTTTTCTGATAGGATAAGAAGGTCTACCAGATTCTTCCCATATAAATTTTTTATTCCATTCTTTCAAAAAGCAGATTGTTTCCTGGAAGACGTGATGATGATACAATATAAATTTCTAGCTGAGATAAATGCCTTTAGTCTTCCCTCTAACTTTTATTACAGAATCACAGATATTTTCTTTCTTTTCTACTTTCATTTTTCTCTCATTTCCCAATAGTCAATTATGATTTCTATGACAATGATTTGGAAACCCAGTTCTCAAAGAACTGGGTTTTTTGTGGTGGTTTTTTTTTTTTTTAAATGTCTAAAACAATGACATTTGAATTTCTACTTCAGTTATTTCTACATTTAAATTAAGATCCATTGTGTTTGGTGTAATCTCACCTTGTCTTTTTGTGGTTTGAAGCCATTTGCTATTTAAAAAATATCACCTATATTAGTATATTGATATTAGTTTAATCTCTATAACAGGAACAAAACAAAACAACAAATAAAAACAGCATAAGGTCCTGTTTATGAACATGCATTTATTCCCCCTTTCTTTCATTACCATGAAGACCAATGTGTTTTAGGAAAAAATACCATGAAAACCTTAGAACATATCAGTGTTGTATAAAGTGGCTTTGGTAGCTTAATTATACGAAGTGTAAATATAGCTATAAAATCAATTCAGAAACACTCTTTTTTAAGGTTGTGTAAGAAAAATATGGTATGTAGCAAATGAAAATGATGGATTATGTGATCTCAAGTACAATTCTTTAAACAGTACAACATTTTCATCTGTTTAACTAGTAGCAAGTTGGACTAGAACAGGTCTATTTGCAATAATTCACTTCCGAATTTGCCTTTTACCTCAGGACTACATATTCGTAACTAAGTAAATATCGACTGACTATGAATCCATCTGTTGTTTGAAGAAAAGTAATCCACTCCTACCTATATTTACTTACAATTAAAATTTATGAGATTAATCTCTTCCCAGTTATTTTCGTAAGATTTCCGGAGTACAGAGGCACACTTATATCAAAAAGGTTTTGATTTATTACTGCTTAGTCTGGAAGTCATTTTCCTGGTACCACAGATTCTGTTAAATCCCTTGACCATCTAAAAGATATAGTGATTGCAGAGGAAGTAAAAGGGCACATATGATCATATATTTTTGTAAACTATTTTTCACCTACATTTAAAATCAGCTAGCCATCCATCAAAATATCTGTTCTTAATATACATATATTTGTCTACATCAATTTCCTTCTTAGGAATTTTTAATAACTTTTTGTTTGTTTTTTGTTTTGGGAGGTGCAGTTGGTGTTTTTCTGTTTTTTGTAATGTGTATCAGTGACCAACGATTACAGGCACGATTGTTGAACGGGAATAGAATGAAGAAAATATACGAAGAAGACAGTTAATTTGTTTATTATAGAATCTATTTCACTTAGATGTTTTAAAAATTCCTCTAAGAGGAAGCAAGTTTAGCAG
This sequence comes from Ramphastos sulfuratus, assembly GCA_013399055.1. NCBI lineage: Eukaryota > Metazoa > Chordata > Aves > Piciformes > Ramphastidae > Ramphastos > Ramphastos sulfuratus. The sequence goes on along the minus strand of WBNM01022054.1, from coordinate 16,918 downwards.
TATCTGTGTTTCTCAGCATCTGTAGTTTTAGCATCTGTAGCTCTCTAAGGGCAGCTTTAAAACCTAATATATATTATTCAATTATGGAAACATTTTTACCTCTTGTGCTAATATTTGTTATCAAGGTAAGTTAGCACTTTTTTATTTCATGAACAAGTGATGATATAACTTTGAAGATTCATAAAGTAGTGAATAGTAAAAAGATATCATAAGGAAGAAACATCCGAAATAAATTATCTAATATTATGTTTAGTTTTTAATCAGTAAGAATTTTCATCATACTTTTGATACTGAAAAACTGTTAGAAAGGGTCTTATGTGCATGTTTCTAGATATATGTTACTCTTTTTGATTCACTCATGTTCTTTTCTCTCTGCCTAAAAACAACTTCTTGAATCTTTTTATTAGTGATTTATCTGACCATGTTCCAAAGTAATTTTGTCTTTCTGCAGTTGTCTTTTACTCTGAAATTCATAATCCTCATAAATCTAACTATTATATTCAAGTACTTCAAATATAATTTATTTTTCCAAACATTCATCACAGTCTTACAATTAAGAATAATTTGACTGTACTAGTTTTGTAATTAGGCTTTGTTAAAAACAACTGCTTACATTTTGTTTAGCAATTCAGGAAAGGAAGTGTTAAGTTTGCACGATAATGTATTTTCGCACCTATGCCTATCAATACATTAAGTACTAACTTAGTAACTTGAACAGATCCTACATTTCCAGGTATGGATGACACAATCAATACATAAGAAATAAAAATTAATCAGGATATCAATTGTTTTTTTCAAAACTTTAGCTCATGAAAAAAAAAATGAGAAATTAATTATAGAAGACAGAAAATTAAATACCCTCAGAAAAATATTGTGTTTGTTTTGCTTATAACTACTAAAATACAGTAAAACTCAGTGTAGGATTAAAGTGTGGGCAGAGATAGACTTATTTTTAAAACCAGTTAAAAAGTAAAATTATCTGAGGGGAAAAATAAATTTAAAAAATCCCAACAAACACAAATCACACAGAAATTCCTCCCTGCAGCCTTGCTCTAAATATGACAATAAGAATAAAATAAAACACAATAAAACAAAAATAATACATTCAGAAGAAACAAACAACAAAAAAACCCAAGTAAATAAAATAAATAAAATTAATATTGAATAGAATGAACAAATTTTTCTTGAATGCAAGAGGCAGCACCAGTATGCAATCATGTATGTAAATTGACCATTGTTTATAGGTAGTTCAAAATTTTATGATACTTAATGCACACAGAAGTTGTTTCTGGACTTGGAAGAGCTGATAGAAAATAGTCTCAAAATAACAAAGTAGGGATAGGAGAATCCTGCATAATTTGTTTTTGGATAAAATGACAACTCGAGACTGTGGATTTGAGTTCTCTCCTACTCTTCTATTCTCTGCAGTTATGATGCATCTTAGGTTGGTGTGAAGCTAGAAATCAAAATGAGAAACAAATGAAGGAGAGATATCTGCTGCCTTTCCCCACTTGTACCACCAATGGAATAAAGAGAAGATATCATATTTTTTTTTTTTTGTTGAACAAACTGGAATTCTGCTTTTCTTTTATTAGTCTGAATCTCTAGACACCACATTCATTAAAACTAAAGGACAGCTAAAATGATAAAAAGCATTCAGATTTGTTAATATTGAAGGACCGAATAGTGTTTGTGAAAGCGCCATTCAACAGTACAGTAGAAAATGACATCTCAGTTCCTTTCATTCAATTTTCACACCAAGAATGTGCAAAAGGAATCTGAAACTATACTGGGTTTGTTTTTATTCTGATGTGATCCTAGTAGCTCCAGTAAACTCTTAAATTAGCAAGGTCCAGAACGAAGTTTGAAGATACAAAGTTTAATTTTCAGGTACTACGAAATAAATATTTTGCATTTTCATGAACTTCACAGACTGAACGGTATGTCAGCACAATCTATTGACTGGAGGATAAATGTTGTGCAGAGAAAGAAAAGGTTGTGCAAGGCTTTGTCTAGCTACTTCTGTTTGTGCAGAAAGAGTGGTCAGACAATGAAATAGGTTGCCCAGGGAGGTGGTGGAGTCACCATCCCTGGAGGTGTTCAAGAAACATGTAGACATGGAACTCTGGGACATGGTTTAATGGCCATAATGGTGTTGGGTTGATGATTAGACCTGATGATCTTGAAAGTATTTTACAAAGGAAACAATTCTGTTATTATATAGTTTAAAAAAAAGAGAGAGAGAAAAGAAAAAAAAAATCACACTCAGCAACATCTAGTAACAAAGAAATCCCTTGCCTAAGGAAAGAAAACATTATGTTAAAAAAAAAAAAAAAAAGAGACTCCAAAATAATTCAACAAGCAAGTGCTATGGGAGGAAAGATAAGTTTCTGGAAAACCAACAAAAAAACTACCTCTAAACCTATACCTATATAAATGGGAAAAAAAAAAAAAAAAACAAACCAAAAAAACCAAAACCAAAATACCAAAACCAAAACCCGCCCAAAAAAAGACCAGCCAGNAAAGTTGCTCCTTGTGTCCATCTAGTGAGCAAGTGGCATACTGGCTGCAAGCGGTATATTGACCGCAAAGCCTTCTCTTCCAGTTTAAATCGAGTTCAGTTAATGTATATATTTAATAGTTATTTCTAGATCCCATTATAACCTGTATATAGTTTCCATAAAGTTTCAAAGAGCCTGTTATTATTATTAAATGGTGATCGGGGTGATGTGAGTTCTGAATATTTTATATTAATAAACTATATATTAATATTTTAAAATATCATCTCGCAGTAATTAATTACCCCTTCCGTAACACTCATATAAACTCACTAACATAAACTCAAAAGCAAGAACATCACCAATCTTCAAAAATCTACATAAAAGAGGAAAATTTAAAAAATCAAGATTTTTCTTTTTTTAAAAATCTGACTAAAATGATCGCTTGTACATACTTTCAAAATCCAAGGAAGAAATAGAAGAAGCCAAAATCAAACCAGAACAAACTCAAAAATCTACCCTTTCCAACTCAGAAAAGTAAAAATTATAGAAAACAAGGTGTCAATAATGTCTGTGTGACTCCATGTGTGTCTGCCTGCTGCATTACGCGCGGTAGGGAGTTGATAAAGGTGCTGGCAGACAATGAAGTACCAGAACTGGATCATGTTTCTTATGTAAGTGTACTTACAGGTTTCTTGTAACACAAAAAGGATTCATGAGAGGGGATAATAAATCTCTTCACAGCTTCTTTCCTTATTCGACAGTAAAAAAATAAACTCAGAGAGAGTGTTTTTAACATGTCTTTACTAGGAACTGCTATGCTTCTGTAATAATTCCAACGTTATCAAAACCTTCTCATTTAAACAAATCCTGGTAGGAATGTTAGGGATTTGTCTCATCTAATTTCATGAGACTATTTCCCTTGCTTAAACTTTTGCTACCAGTGGTATTTAACGTATTTTATTGTTCCTTAATATGAAAAAGCTTTTCTCCTAGGTTCTCTGTAATATCTGCCAATCCAAAACAGAGACATCACAGGAAAGGAGGTAGAGTTTGGAGGTCAGCTGGAAACACTGTAGGATAACCTTTTTTATTTTTTTTAAAAAAATTATTTTATTAAAGTCCTTAGAGTCTTATATTTTGGCAGTTGAATCATGCCTAGAAGTCTATAGCGAGTATACATCTCTCTCTGAGAAAGTTAGATCAAGAATTCATTAAAGGAAATGAAGAGAAACTAGGCATTTTAGGGCATCATTTGTGAACTATTTCATAAATATGTTTTATGTGATTCCACAGAGATGCCTATTCCTGTAGTGACCACAAAGTGACTAAGATACTCAAATTCACTGTAGATGTTGATAAGATGAGGAAAAGGCTGAGATGCTTAATGCCTACTTTGCCTCAGCTTTTAGAACAGGATCCAGCGGCTCCCTGAATACCCAGCCTCATAAACTAGGAGTCAGGGAGGAGAATCAGAATGAAGTCATCACAATAAATGAGGAAGTGGTCAGAGGTCTGCTAAGCCAATTAGACCCACATGAGTCTATGGGGCTTAAATCAAAGGGTGCTGAAGGAGTTGGTAGTTGGTAATTCTTCATTGTATACCTGAAGTCCTGGCTAACTGGAGAGGTGCCAATGGACTGGAGGGTAAAAAATGTGACACCTATCTACATGAAAGGAAGAAAGGAGGATCCAGGAAATTTTAGGCTTGTCAGTCTGAACTCAGTACCATGGAAGGTCATGGTGCAGGCCATCTCAAGCACTATTACACACCATATAGAGAACAACCAGGGGACCAGGCCCAGTCAGCATGCGTTTGTGAAATGCAGGTCCTGCCTGACAAATCTGATGTCTTTTTATGGCAAGATGACCCATTTATTGCATGAGGGAAAGACAGTGCAGGTTGTCTACCTAGACTTTGAAAAAGCCTTTGACACTATTCCCCACAGAATTCTTGTGGACAAACTGGCTGCTCATGGCTTGGATGAGCACAGCTCTGCTGGCTAAAGCACTGGCTGGACGAAAGGGCCCAAAGAGTGGTGGTAAATGGAGTTAAATCCAACTGGTAGCCAGTCACAAGTGGTGTCCACCAGGGCTCAGTCTTGGGACCACTTCTGTTTAACATCTTTATTGATAACCTTGATGGAGACAGAGAATGTGTCTTCAGTAAGCTTGCAGATGACACCTAGTTAGGTGGCAGTGTCGACCATCATGAGGGCAGGGAAGCTGTACAGAGGGACTTGAATAGATTGGATCAATGGGCCAATGTTAATGGCACGAGCTTCAACAAGGCCAAATGCCAGATTGTGCACTTGGGCCACAACAACCCCAAGTAATGCTACAGTCTTGGGAAAGTGTGTCAGGAAAGCTGCCTAGCTGAAAGGAACCCAGAGGATGTAACTGACAAGCAACTGAAAATGAGCAAGCAGTGTGCCGAGGTGTCAAAGAAAGCCAATGGCATCCTGACTTGTATTAGAAATGCTGTGTCCAGCAGGAATACAGAGGTGTTTGTCCCCTTGTAAGGTCACACCTTGAGTAATGTATTCGGTTTTGAGCACCTCACTACAAGAGGGATGTCAAGGTGTTGGAGTGAGTGTAGAGGAGGGCAACGAAGCTCATGAAGGGCCTGGAGAATAAGTCTTATGAAGTGCAACTGAAGGAGCTGGAGATGTTTAGTTTGAAAAAGTGGAGGCTGAGGAAAGACTTCATTGCTGTTTACAGCAACCTGAAAAGACATTGTGGAGAGGCTGGTGCTGGTCTCTTCTCACACTTAATTATTGCTAGAACATGGTGGAGTGCCCTCAAGATGATATTGGGTGAGTTTAGACTGGATATTAGGAAAAAAAAATCATGGAAAGAGTGGTCAGGCATTGGATTGGAATGGTCTGCCCAGGGAGCTGGTTGAGTCACTGTCCCAGGCATGGGAGGTTCAGATTCTCAGGCACAGAATTAAGGCACAAACGGTGTCAAACACATAGGCTGGCTTTATTGCATTCACACGACTTACACACATGAGGATAGGAATAGGGAGAGGGAGAAAATAAGAGAGGTGGGGGGAGAAAAGAGAAAGGAAAGAAAGAAATACCCCACCAAGAGACGTGGCATCCTGAAAGTCCGTTTGAAGGGAGTGGGTGAGGAACGTTCCATCTGCAGGTTGGAGCTTCTCTTCATTTATCTGTCTACCTCATTGAATATGCATGTTTTTCTGATAATCACTTAGCATTTTCTAGGAGTGATTTGCTTAGCCAGCCCCACTGTCCAGTGGTGTTGGGCATGCTCAGTGTGGTAGGGGGTTTCCAGGGTTGAGCCCCCCTTGCCCAGCCGGATTCATCAAAATGATCACTGCTGTTGATAAACCAGAATCTGCTAGACTGTGGTTGCTGTTGGCTCAGCATCAACATCACCTGTCACAACAGGAAGCCTTCATCTCCTATGTGTGTTAGGTGACAAGAGCTCAGTTCCAGGTGTGATGGTCCAGAATGGTTGTCTTTTAGTCCATGCAAGCTGACCAGTCAGGCAGGTGGTCCCATGGTAGCATGCACAAGCTCACTCTGCTTTCCCTGATTGGCCTCTTGTCCAGTTGTTGCATAGTGGGGTGCTCTTGGGAGTCTGAGCTCATGCAGGAGGGGATTTTTGGGACAGTGAGTACAATAGGATGTTCACTCAGCATTTCTCAGAAATTCAGCTCAAAATAATTTTTTTTCTGTGATGTTGGGACATATTGTTTATCTCAGTCTCTGACAGTCACCAACCCTGGCTGTGTTTAAAATTCGTTTGGACGTGGCATTTGGGGATATGGTTTGGGTGAATCTTGTAGAGTAGGGATATCGTTTGGACTTGGTGATCCTGAGGGTCTTTTCCAACCTGAATGTTTCTGTGATTCTGTGATAAGATTATTTTTTCAAAGGAACTTCATAACCTATATCTGGCAATGCATACATATATTCTGTACATTCTGCACATTTTTTTACATCTATGAAAATAATTATCTCTTTAATAAGCATCAGGGCAACTCTTACATGGAAAGTCTGTAAGTTGTGTTCATGACAACATGGTAACTATTTTTCCAACAAATGAGGAGACAGAGAAATAATAAACAACTTTTTTACATTTTCCCACTGTCTTTTCTGTAAGGGTTCTAAAAATTACAGAAGTCTCTGTCATTTTTTTACTATTCTGACTATATACCATGCTATCTTACCAACTGGAGATTTTGTTAGAGGCTATGATGAACTCCTAACTGAAACAAAGAATTATTCTCAAACTAGAAAAATCCCTACAAACCAGCTTTTAAAATGAATGGGCAGGCTGCAACAGTCTGATATGCCTGTAGTTAATCAGAGAAAAATAATGATCACAAAACCTGTGATGAGTCTTAAGAAACATTTATTCGCAGGTCACACAGTCAGTAACCAATTTTTAATATATCTTTGAATAAAGAGATCTGAGTAGCACATCACAATTTGTCGTAGGCTCAGAAGAGACAGTGAAGTACCTGACCTACATTCATGCCCTGTTTATTTGAAATTCACAGTTTAAAGCAACTGAAAACTAAAGGAACAGAGAGGAGTCAACACTTCTTTCCCTGCTTGTATCTGCAATTTTTGATGTTTATGCTGGCTGGCTATTCGAGTTTTGATCATCAATGGATTTAAAAAGGCCATATGTTTCAGAAAACTTCAATGTTGTTTCCACTGGTATAAGTATGTAGGACATTAGGTTCCTAAAAATTCACTATTGGGATATTTTTGACAGAGTAATAAAGTGATATTTCTTCAAATTAGTGGGCTTCAGCACCTAAATTTTCAGTATGTCCTAGCTACTTTACCTACCATTTTGCTATTTGTGTTTGAGCACTGTTGTAGATACTAATAATTGGTTATGCATTATTAATTTTGGTATTAATCTTATTTTTTATTATTAATATTCAGAAATTCAGGGAAATTCCCTTAGATTCTTTGAATTTTTGGTCAACAGGAAATAGTTGCACAAAGGATATTTATGAACACAGAATTAAACAGTTTAAAGAATCAGAACTTGGAAAATAGGAACACAAAAACAGGAAAAATTCTAACTGTGCTTATTGAACCTTAGCATTAACTCTAGCATATGTACTCACAATGCTTTGGTCCCTCAGTAAGTTTCCTGTACAAGGACACTTCTGAAACTCACAATAATGATCCCATGGTAAAATACAAAATATTCCAGGCAGAGGGAAGGAGAGAAGAACTGAGTTGCTGCTAAGCTGCTAGTGCAAGATGCAAACATGTGGCTGCCATGATTCCCAGTTAACGAGCCACAAATGGGGTACCGCTCCTGGTGGAAGGTCAATGCAGAAAGGCAGAAAGGTTCAGTTTCTAAATCATTCCCCATTAAATACATTACTTTGAAAAGAAACTGGCCAATAGGCACTAGCATCATTGTTCTGCCCAGTGAATTCAAAGCTTTGTGCCTTGTGTGACCACTCGGGCATGTTGAGGGGCAGCACAAGACACCTGACACATGGTGCTAAGCTCCTAGCCCTCAAGGCTTTGCCGCTCCATTGTTTGCCCATTCTACTCAACTCCCAGACTCCCAGCAGGAGGAGAGCAAGGGTCAAACCAGCCTGGCAGGATTTATGCCCTACCAGGACGAGCACACAGGGAGAGTATTCTTCCCTACATGAAATCCAAAACTTTATGGTGTAAAAGATACACCGATGTCAGAAAGCAAGTCTCATGGCTGCACAATACATTGCATAAAGCAGCAATAACTATTTGTAAAGTTAAAAAATCTGCATCAATCAAAAAATACTACTCAACAAGAAACAAAACACAACTAAAACCACTAGCCAAAAGGCATGTGTGCAAAAGAGTAAGATGTAAGGAAATAATTGCTATCCTTAGAGTTGTAAGCCTCAAAAACCTTGCCTATATGTTACTGTAAAAAAAGAAAGAAAAATAAAGAAAAATCCTTAGTTTCAGGTGTTTCTTAAAAAATTTTCAGTGCAGACAGATACTTTATTCTTACAACCTGTGTTATAATCATTCACCTTATCTTCCTTGTAAAGTGGGTCTAACTGCTATCAACCAATTTAACAAGTCAGTTTCTAACAGAAGTCAAAGTCATCTATGAACATTGCTAAACTTATCATATACACTTACATAATACTTAATACTGTACCTTGTTTACTGAGATCTCAGCTCAGTTTTCTGAATGAAGTTAACTAAATTCACACTTCTCATTCCAGGTTAGTTAAACCTCAGAAGGAAAAAAGGGAATATATAATCATACTAAGATATAAACCGACAATACTCATACCAAATCGAGTCCATTACAGAGTATATCACAGAATATATCTGGTTGGAAGAGACTTCAAAGATCATCCAGTCCAGCTATTGCTGAAACATCCCCAAAGAAGGTAACGCCTCCACTGGGCAAACCATTCCAATGTTTGATAACCCTTGTAACTCTGTATCACATAGTTGCAGAGTTGAACTATCCAAACAATGATGCACAAGCAATCAACTCTTCAGGACATATAAGAGCAAGGTTGGTACACACGCCCAAACTGAAACGCATCCAGGACATTTCTGCCTGTACAGAACACTTAAAACTTGCAATCATAGAAGGAACCATTCACGGCTTCCTCAGGAGACCAGTTTACTTTACACTACTTTATAAATCAATATACAGTTCTCTGATGCATGCTGGTAGCAACAACCAGGGGTTGAAGTAATCTTAATTTGAGTTACTTACTGTCTAAATGTAGTTCTGTATTTTAATGTTTTTGTAATTTGTAATATATTGTATTCAAAAATGTTTTCTGTATAGAAAATATCTTGCAAATATGAATGGTAATCCTTGCTCTCTTCATAAATAAGTGCTTTAAGTGCAAAGATGGACTGTCATAATCAAGATTGTCAAGTTATACAACCCTTTAGTAGTAGAGTGGAGGGCACTCTGCTTCAGTTGCTTTCTTCCAGTGGTTTTCTGACCTCTAGTTTAGGTACCTATGAAATAATTCCAAGATTTTTATGAAAGCCCATTAGGAAAAGTGAGTTCAAACACATAATACATCATTTCACATGCATAATCTGTATCTGTAATTCATAAATCAGTCAAGGTTACGAACCAGTAATATATTAACTGAGCAAAAGAAAGCTGTCTTGAAATTGTCATTCCTACCTTCCCAGATCAAAGAAGAGAAAAAAACTGTACTGAATTCTCAGTTTTTAAAGACTGGTTTAAATACCATGTAAGAGCAAGCAGGAAGCATGCCATCATCCTGCAATATTCTCTAGCAGGAAGAAGACATTCCTTTTTATTAAGAAAGATCAAAAGACATAGCAAACCTCATTGAAAGCCCTGAGAGTGCTTTCTGTCAGTCAGCTTACAGGTTCAGCTGCTATATTGACTGTGGTATATTAGAGAGTTGCTCTTCTTAGCCAGTTAATTCTGCCTGAGCCCTTGAAAGTTCAGGAGTTAATGTAAACCAGATACCTAAAAGAAGAGAGTAGGCCATGGTTAAGGCCTAATCTGTTGCTTCATTTTATGTTTCAATCTTTTAAAGAAAAAGAGTGCTGCTGTGCTGGCTTATGACATCTGTTCACCGATTCAATATTCATACTTTGTAAGCTAAAAGAAGACATGTCTGTCACTATAAATGCACAATGACTTCTATTTCTGTGTTTACTTTAATGAAGTAATAAGCAGATCTGATATACATAATCAGAGTGGTAGTCCTGAATATTCATAACAATTTCTCTAAAAATTAAATACCATTTCTGATTTCATAACAACTTTTTCTTGCACTTTAACAGAAAAACATTTACAAAACACAGGATGTCCGTTCAGCTGACCATTGTAACAATGATCAGTTTAACAGGAGATAAAAATTTGCTTTACTATGTACATTGATTTGGCATATTCAATGAAGTAAGATGATTACAACAAATCATATCTTCATTAATTCTGAGTGGATTTTCATATATGGGGGCTTGGGTAAGCATTCAGAACTGAATATATACATCAATTTTATATGAATGAGAATTAATGTAAATTCTGGTGCTACAGAATTACAGTCACTAGAGTTAATTCACATACCCAAAAAATTACTATTTATTTCAGTCTCTCTCACAGGAAAATTTAGGTTTGAGGTAACCACAAGGACAGACTCATACCAGTCAGTGACATACAATTTTAAGATTGTGCTGGTTTGAGACTAATTGGAATATTTTAATAGAGAAAATTATATTACAGGCTGTGAAAGGAAAACAATGGTGATGTCTACTTCATTCATAGACTTGCTGAGATGTTTAAGAAAAAGTGCTCAAAACAAAGATAAGTCAGTTTCTCTGGGGCACAGCATCTCGGGTGGTCTAGCTTCTGGCTTCTCCTCTCTGCTGAGTAACTTCACTAACCACTTTTCTTCTAATCCTCCCTGGCCAATTCTCAAAATTCTCCTTGCGCATAAGGCAAACCTTGGAGTAAGGTATAGGAGTGGGGAGAAGGTGGAAGGGTGGTTGGGAGCCCCTCCTGGGGTCTCTGATTTCTGGGAGGGGTGCTGTGTTTCTGTATTACCTTTAACTTGTATATTTCTGTAAATATTCCTGTATATAGTGTATATAGCTGCTTGTATATTGTGCTAAGCTGTAAATATAGCTTCATTCCTTAACTTCCAGCC
>WBNM01022053.1:0-38034 GCA_013399055.1 Ramphastos sulfuratus | reverse complement strand
GCACTGACCCCTGAGGGAGTCAACCTTATCTCAATAAGGTTGAGCTTCTTTCTGCTTCCCTTATTGAGTTCCCCCTCAAGAGGACCCGCCCAATGACTGTGATGGAGGTGCCTGTCAGGACACAGGGCTTTGCTTCAGTACTGTCCCCCCATCTCCAGTTTTCTGTCACAGGGTCTCCAGGAGCAGAGCTGTCTCGCACTCCTCTGAGTACAAGAGGGACACCAAAGCCTCCTGTAAAGAAATCCTGCCAGATCCTGCTGCAGGAGGCAGAGTGATTTAGAAAGACTCTTACTGTCTAGATGAGAGTGCAGCAGAGAGGAAATTATGAATGCAAATATCATAGTGTATTTGGAGGAGTGATAGGGATATATTCCCTTCACCTTTAATTGGGAGAAGGGTGACTTTGCTCCTTACACCGTGTTTGAGATGGGTCCTCAGGCCTGTCTTCAGGCCAGCTAGCACAAGAGAAGGAAAAGAGGAAATCTAAGCAAAAGTATTGAGAAATTATTCTTGGAAGTTACTTTGGAGCTCAGGTAGAGAGATATGTTTATGCACTGGTGTGTTGTAAGAAGTAGGTCACAGACTTCCATGCAGTCCAGCTGGGAAGCCATTTAAATAGCTGTGGTTTGGCTCAGGTTTGCAGATGCCTCGCCATGTGCCTCAGTGATTGCAGCATCTTCTGGAAGCTTTTGCCAGCCCATGTTGAGCCTAACAGGGACTGAGCCACTCTGATCCACCTTACTGTAGTGGTGAGCAGCCCCAACCCTCCTCGCCATGGGGCTCGGGCACCCCAGCCCTCCTCCCTGTAGGGCCCAAGCCTCCCTGGCCCTCCTCACCATGGGACTGTTTACCTACCAATGACTATAACTGCAGCCTTGCTTTCTACATAGCTGCTGAATTGTCTTGCTTCTGTCCCAAGATGAATAGTTTTTATTTAATTAGCTTAATTATTTTGAAGCAAATACTTTATTTACTCGATTTCTTTGACTTGGTGAAACTTCTGTAATTTCCACTTCCCAAGGACAACGCAGGAAAAAGGCCCAGGACCTTCACTGGTGATGGCTTTCTCAAACATTTCAATCACCCTAGATAGTTTTGCCAGTACCAGTATAGCATCTCAGCAGAAAAAATATTGAGCTAGAATGAAAAGAGAAATTTACCAAAGTGCCTAATGACATCTCCTTCCCCCTTATGCCCTGCTGAGAAGCAAGATGAAATTTGCTGATTCCTTACTTTCAGAAATGAAGACTGAATTAATGGGAAAGCCACAAATTGGCTTCTCGTTTTGCTTGCTCTCCACAACTGTGCGTAAGAAAATCATCAGCAGGCAGGAAGAAACCCACAATGGTGCCTTTCTGCAACAACTGAACTAGATGATTTTGAAGGTCTCTTCCAACCAAACGCATCCTGTGATTCTGTGAACTGCTGGAATCAACACAGGGAGTTAATGTGCCCTGTAAATCTTATGATCTCTTTGTTCAGTTTGTACAATCACAGCCTTTCTTTTTGTTGTAGTCCTCAATATATGTGTGATGGTTTGGGAGTTATCTGTCCCCCACACACAATGAAAATCACCCAGACTAGACTCAGTCGGCTGGAAGTTAAGGACTGAAGCTCTATTTACAGCTTAGCACAATATACAAGCAGATATATACACAATATACAGGAAAATTTACAGAAATATACAAGTTAAAGGTAATACAGAAACACAATCCCCCTCCCAGAAATCAGAGTCCCCAGGAGGGGCTCCCAACCACCCTTCCACCTTCTTTCCACCCCTCTACCTTATACCAGGGTCTGACTTACATGCAAGGTGAATTCGGAGGATCAGCAAGGGAGGTTAGAAGCAGGATGATTAGTTGGGTTACACAGCAGAAGTCCAGCAGACACACCAGCTCCCAGAGGGAGACTCTCTCTGTCTTATCTATGTTTGTGTCCTTGTTTTTATACATCTCAGCAAGCCTATGAGTGAAGTAGACATCACCATTGTTTGTTTTTCCACAGTCAATAACACATTTTTTTTTCATTAAAATATTCCAATTAGCCTTACACCAGCACAATGTGATAGGGAAGATACTATCCTGGTAAAACTCCAAAGTACTTGCTACTAATGATCTATCTGTGGAATTACAGATAGATCAATGGAATTATTCTGTTTTATTTCACTGAACTACAAAATGCAGTTTGTAAATCATCTGCTCTTTTTCCAATATATATATATTTTTTTTAAGCTACAGATCTGAAAATACAGTTCTTAATCCCACTTCAAATACTATAATTATAAATGGGAGATTACCATGCCCGTAAAGAAAGTGTATATGTATGCAATAACATGGTTTTGGTTCCTTCCTAATTCTCTGTAGGTTTTGATGACTCTGGCAAATGTCTCTCCTGTTTCATATTATCACCTTTTTCTCCCTTTCAAATTTTGGCACTTTATCCATTGAAGCCATGGATGACTCTGTGCTGTCACTCAAGATGTTTAGAGGCATCATTGTTAACACCAGGTATCTCAAATTCTTTGTGGCTTCTGTTCACGACTGATTAGAACAACACAAATATCAGCAATAGTATGTGCAGGTGCATCTTTTGCTGAAAAGAAATACCACCTCTGATACCTAGAACAATTAAATGTCCTCTGTAACTATCATTAAGGAAGCCCAGGGACTTAGAATATAACCTGTATTTTTTCAGTCATCTGGTAATCAAATAGGAAAAAAACCCACACCTTTGAAATCCCTATTGTTCCTAGCATCTTTAATTCAAAAGCATTGTTGAATATATTAGTATTAAATGCAATTTTTCAACTCTCACATTTCAGCCTTTGTATTATTGAGCAGATATTTGAGCCATCATTCCCTGATTTGATGAATGGCTGTTAGGATTCATCCTGAAACATTTGTAACACTAGCAAGAACCTCTGACATAGCTCAAATGTGCAATTCTATTAGCCAAAGCTGCTGCAGGATGATTAACCTGTATTTGTGGGCCAAGTACCACAGGCTGAGGACAGCATACCACCCTGACTCTGCAGTTTTGTACTGCCTTTGGCCACAAAAGCTCATCCTTGATGTCAGTAATTATGCTGCTGAAATCCTTATATTTATAGATCTGCCTTTTTTTCTCAATGGACATTTAATCTTGCACACTTGGATTTTAACTATGGGCTACGTATTAAAGTTGAATCCACACTTCTGATGTTTTTCAAGCTTCTTCATAAGCTATGGACCCAGAGAGAGCACTTTGTGAACTGACAACCATCTGTAACATACTCCAGTAAGTACAGCTCTAGCTTGACAATGTAGGAATTGCCATGTAGTGTTTAACAGCAGCTGCTGTGCTGCTATAAATTTGCTGTTAATTGTTGTTTGTGATGACTAGCCCTGTATGTGGGATAGGGAGTTTTCATACCCAACGTTTTTAAATATCGGTGTTTTGTAATAGGCAGTAAGTCCTCCTTGGAATGCAAAAACACATTCCGACAGAGGATAAAACAAAGCAAGTTCAAGGTACCTCAGAAATCAAAATCTGCTGTTTCATTAAATATTTTTGCTTATTCTATTTATTTCTAGATGTTTGGAGTTCAGTACCAGGATATGAATCATGTGTTGTGTTTGCCAAACTTCTTATTTAAGGCTGTCAGCTCCAGGATACCTGGGATTACAGGTATTTCACCTTTCCAAACTTTGTCCTGTAGTTTCTTTCTCTTCTCCTTTTTTTTTTTCCTCTTTTTAATAGTTTTGCTCTAATAACATTATTAGATACTCTTGACAAAGGCTTCAGATAACACAACTGTACTGTATTTTGTTATGATTGTTTTGCTTATGTCTGTTTAGGAGGGGTTTTTCTACCAAGAATTAAACTACCTACCTACATCTAACCAACTAAACAAAATTTCTTGATCCATATCTTTTTCAAAGAAAGCCTCATTTTTAATGTGCTCCTTGACAGTGAATTGCAACTAAGTTCATATAACTAGACCTGGTGCTTCAAGAGGAATGGAAAGGGGAAAACATAAATATGTGAAGAAGATTTCAACCCATAAATCAGTTTTTCTTCTATATCTCCTTTTCCTGGGAAAAATAAACATATCTGCTAGCAAGACTGCTGCTTGATTAACTCTGCTTGATTCTGAGATTGCACATGGGACAACTAGTAGCAGTTTTTGTATGTGGAGGATAAAGTAATTCCGTTAAATGTTATGGCTTAGGCTCATGACAATCATTCTCCCAAATGAGTTACTTGTCCTTTATGAGTGGTGTACACTGTTATCCTATCTTTTTCTTCACTGCTTCATCTGAATGGCCATGGCTCTTAAAGCCTAAATGCTAGGGTAGTATATAGTTTGCAAAGTGTCTCTTTTTGCCCCAGACTACAGGCCTGTGTAGAACCTGTGTTTATGTAAAACGGCATTATCTTGAAAACTTTTGTTCTGCCTTAGAGGATTTCATATGTTTATAAGTATGGTATAAAGGGCAGATTAAGGAAGGTTCCTTGGTCCCCATCTAAGTGTTGGACATTACAGTCTAAGGACTGTAGTCACCATTTTTTTAACTGTTGAGTTATTGGCTTTTCTTAAGAAGAAGACATGACTGACTCCTCCATCCAATGCTGTTGTTGAAAGCATCCTTAACTCACACTGAGTAGGAGTAAATACTTTCAGCATATATTATGCCTTCTCCTCTGTTCAAGCATCTCTGGTTTAGGATTTAGCCCAGAGCTGTAGAGGTTCAGCACTTTACTACTGGAAGTCTGCCCCTTGTTAATCAAGATAAAGGTCATTACACTGGAATTTAACTACTTACTTTATAAAGATGACTGACAAGCGTTACCCCTTGTGATGACTTCAGTTTGGTTTGGTTTCAGTCTGAGTCAGGCAATACTCAAACTTTTGTAACAAAGCACTTGGGATACTTAGAAGCTACTCAGAGAAATCAACATTTCTTTAGTTTCATTGCTGTCAACAAAGAATGTCTGAATTAAGGTATTCTGAAGCTTCTGTGATCAATGTCAAATGTGAATCATGAGATTCCGTTGGAGAATCAGAACATCCTTACTTTAAACAGAATGTTCTGAGAAAAAACGTATTTGGTGCAAACTGAGCAGGATTTTCCCCAAAACACATATTTTCAGTGTCCAAGAAATGGAGAGATTTGCAGGTTCTTCAGATAGTTCTGAATATCTGAATAAATATCATATTAGTATTACTGTCCGCATAGGACTGTATTTGAAAACACATGAGGTCTCTTCCAACCTTGCTATACTGTGATACTGTGATACTGTGATCTTTCATTGAATCAGAAAAATGTTTGGCTTACCAGAGTCCTGGCACCCTGGAACAATTCTGATAAATAGTGAGGAAGCTGTTTGCATTTTACCATGTGTATTCAATATAGGTCATGTGAAAATACTAGTGTGAATAAATTAACTATATCTTTCAGACATTTTTGCACAGTTTTTGACTCCTTGGAAAGAGGTTTTGAAGTTATTCAGAGAGGTGTCTATCTACAGCCATAGACCTGAAAAGAAAGGCTCTAACATGACGTAGTATCATGTCGAATGGGTTATTCAGCTAAAGGATTTGAGAAAATGACAACACACTGTTGTGACTAGGCAAAGTTTAGCTCTGTATTTCTTCAAACAGAAGGACACTATTTAGGTGAGATTGATCTTCTATAACATGCTGCTCATTTAAGAATTCAACCCTCTGTTGGTATAGTTCTAGTTATTATTTAACAGCAGTTGTGGAAAATCCACTAGTGACTCACTGGAAAGACCTCTGCTTTTGAATGTCTGTGAAACACCTTGGTCCTCATTCCTTAGGTAAACTAGACAGGGGAGTTCCCTGCCTCAATTGTTTCTCTTTTTTTTTTTTTTTTTTTTTTTTTTTNTTTTTTTTTTTTTTTTTGTAGTCTAAAAATACTTGAGCTCCAGACTCAGACCTGAGTCACGGTTTTGTGTGACTTAAGTAGCCATCAACCAACTCTTATCAAATCACAGGAGAGCAGTTTCAATTCTCTCAGGTTAAAGTGGGCACGGTAATAATTAATCCTGCACAACTACATGTTAGCTTTGGAAACCTCACTAATGATTTTATGTTCCCAGATGTTTTAGAACTCTCACATACGTGGTGCTCATTCATTCATCTAAATTCCATAATGAAAGAACTAAGATCACCTCATTTTGAACTCTGTCCTCTTACAATGTCTTTGTAGGGTGCATTTTCAAGAAATCTTTAGACAGTTGCTTTGACATTTTTACTTCTCAAATAAATGTGCTAAGCATAGGAGTCAATATGTGCTTGGCATAGAATACAAGGGAGAAACTTAGGAAAGTTGCATGTATTTTGGGTTGTCAACCTGATATTTATTTGAAGCTGGAATACAATGAGCTGTCATTACACAGAGACTGGATTGGGAAACCATTAGCACTGAATAACTTTGTCAGATTTATCGGTTGAAGAATTAGTAGGCAAACTATTTGAGCATCATGCATGAGAATTTGGACTTTCAAACCATATCTAATGAATTTGCTTATGTTATTTCTCTGTAAATTAATACAGAATCACAGCATCACAGAATCACAGAATCACAGAATGTTAGGGGCTGGAAGGGACCTCGAAAGATCATCTAGTCCAACCCCCCTGCCAGAGCAGGACTACCTATAGGAGATGACGCTGGATTGCATCCAGACAGGTCTTGAATATCTTCAAAGAGGGAGACTCTACAACCCCTCTGGGCGGCCTGTTTGAGTGTTCTGTCACCCTCACAGTGAAGAAATTTTTCCTTACATTTACATGGAACTTCCTATGCTTCAGCTTCCACTCCTCGCCTCTTGTCCTGTCACTGGGCATCACCAAGAAGAGCCTGGCTCCATATTACCAATACTTACTGATAATTTCACCAGTATTTTTAGGATCCTCCTCTATATACATAGCGCTGAATTCTCATTGACCTGAATTTGACAACTACATCGAGGTACTTAGTGAACTGCCAGAAATGAATGTACTGAAATTGACAGCTTTTAAGTTTGGGACTAACCTTTCTCAGTGTTATATACAGCTGCAACAAGCTGCTTAGCTAGGTAATAGATATATATGAGGAGATTATCTGAGGCTTGAGAATCACTCTGAGGCTAGGAGACTGATTTTAGGAGCTTGACTTGCTATTGTGAAACCCAAGATAAAGCTAAAAAAAAAAATATTTCAAACAAATACTTTGTTCACCAAAAAATATAATTTCAGTGCATCTGAAAATAATCCCAAATATGCACTGGACAGGAAGAACATGATTCAGAGTAGACCTGCAAAAATCAGTAAGCCAAGGGGAATGTGCCAAGTATTGCTTCTGGCACTCAGCCCTAGGCTCAGTTTCTAAGTCTTAAGATACTTAGGTTCCTCCTCAAATATCTCTGAATGACCTACTGGATCAATAACAGTTGCCATTCAAAGAGTATCTTAATTCAGATTGGAATGGACCTTCAGCGGTTATACAGACAAACTCTTGCTAATATTTAATTAGACCATGTTGCTTAGGGACTTGGCTATTTGAATTTTGGACATGTCCAAAATAAAGATCCAATATCTCTCCAAACAGCCATTAAGATATTTTACCTCTCTCATGTTAAAGAAAATATTCCCAAGTGGAATTTCCAAGAGTTCCAGTTTGTGTTCATTGCCTCTTGTCCTTTCTCTGTATATGTCTGAGAAGAGTCAGTCTCCATTTTCTCTCATGTTTTCTGCTCCAGCCCTAAACCATCTTGGTAACCTCTTTCCTGTACTAAGGAGTCCAAACCCGAACACAACACTCCAGATGTGTTATCACAAGTGCCAAACAGAGAAGTAGAGGAGGTGACCACTTGCTGGGTCTTATGGATGTACTTAGTAATATTACCTGAGAGTTTTGTTTAACCCTTAACTCTCATTAAAGATATATGAAATGTGAGGGTTTCTTCCTTCTGACATGAAAGATAAACATAAAAGTAAATATTTTTTTTCTTCTTCTACTAACTGAACCAAAATATCAGTTATTCACACAGCTTTAGAGAAACCCACACATTTATCTGGTGCATAGCACATCATATATCCTATAATTTAACTTACAGTTTGTTTAGCCACGTGGGTTTTTTTGCCATGTCAGCTTTGAGTGGGAAATTGATCTTGTCTTCTTCTTATTTATACTCTTCCTGTAAATGATAATGAAGAAATGCAGCTAAAATTGCACAATAAGGTAAACCAATCCTTATGTTTTGATAATGTTAAGGGACAATGTACACTTCCAGAGCTGTTGGTTTGGGGTTTTTTTCTACCACTAAGGCAGTAGTAGCAAAAAACTACAGTCATGAATTTTTGATTGTATTAAGTTAGTTTGCATTCTTTCTGCCTTTTGGACTTGGAAGGTAAGTAGGCTATTGTATAAAAGCAGGAGTGAACTCTATATGAGTAAATCTTCACTTGGAAATCAATGGTCAGTATGCTGTGGCAGCTAAAAGAAGTCTACGAAGTGTTCGGCCATCATCAGAATAAATGCTGAGAACTTGATGATGGAAAGCATAATTTTGCCACTACAAAAAAACCTTCCTGTGCAAATTCTTGACTACTTTGTGCAGTTTTTACTCCAAATCTCAGAAGGAATATCATGACAGTGAAGAAAATACCCAGAAAGGCAATTCAAATTATTAAGTAAATGCACAGACCAACTAACAGAGTAGGAGTTTGGAGATAAACAACTTGGTATTTCTAAGATTTGCAGACTCCTAAAGGTGAATCATTAGCTGAATGCAAAGCTGTTATGCACCAAACCCTACAATTTTAGAACTAAGGGGCATTGAGGCTTGCTTGCAGGAGTCTGAGTTAAGAATGAGAAATGAAAATGTCTCTTACAGTGGTAAGTAAATGTGTGGAAGAAGGTCGTGAAAGCAGCCAGCATCAGACAAAAAAAATCAGACTTGTGTTATTCATATGTATTGTCTCTTATTACCATTGCTAAGAGACAGACTAGTGAGTCAGATGGATCATTTAGTCATTCATATGTTAAATGGAGAAACTACAGCAATTCAGCAAAACTGGAAGTATATGTACTAAATGGTACAATCAGAGTTTTGTGATGTGGGAATTAGGTTCTCTTTGACACGGGATTTAGAACTGCCTGGATCCCTTTTCACACAAATGCTGGAGGAGTTGATTCAGCCCTTTAGTACAGCAACAAGTGGATTCATCTGGGATGTGGTAGTATGATTCCTTTCCACTTGTGGGCCCCTTGATAAAGGGTGTAACTCCCCTCACTGGACCACATAGCAATGCATTGGGAAAGTACAGACTGCAAAAGGCAGCACACCAGAACATTAAGGGACCCCTTTAACATACTGTCTCCTGTCTCCCCTGTTTATGGGGTCAATAGCAACTGTTGGAGAGGGTCCAAAGGAAGGCCACAAAGATGATCAGAGGGCTGGAGCATCTCTCCTGTGAGGAAAGGCTGAAAGATCTGAGACTATACAGTCTGGAGAAGGCTCAGGAGGGTTTTAACAATGTCTATAAACATCTGAAGGGAGGGTGCAAAGACAACAGAACCAGGTCCTTCTCAGTGGTGCCCAGTGCCAGGACCTGAGGCAATGGGCACAAAATGACACGCAGGAGGTTCCCTCTGAACATCAGGAAACATTTTTTTTTACTCTAACGATAACAACATATTGGCAAAGGTTGCTCCTGGATGTTTTGGTGTCTAACCCTTTGGAGATATTTAAAAGACACCTGGGCATGATCATAGAATTGTAGAGTCATAGAAGAGTTTGGGTTGGAAGGGATCTTTAAAAGTCAATTAGTCCAACCCCTCTGGAATGAGCAGGAACAGCTTTAACCAGATTACTGAGAACCCTCTCGAACTTGACTTGAAATGTTTCCAGGGATGGGCCATCTACCTTCTGTCTTCCTTATATCTAGTCTAAATCTTATATCTTTTGTTTTAAAACCATTAGCTCTTGCCCTATCACAACAGATCCTACTAAAAAAGCTGTCCTCATCTTTCTTATAAGCCCCCTTTAAGTACTGAAAGGCTGTAATAAGGTCTTCCTGTAGCTTTCTCTTCTTCAGGCTGCCCAACTCCAACTGTCATCCCTTCTTCATAGGAGGGATGATTATCCCTTGATAATTTTTGATAGGGGTAACTGGGTCTAAGTGGCCTTGCATGAGCAGGGAAGCTAAATAAGATTTATTTCCAATCTCTAAGCTAGTGAAGCTTAGTTTTTCAGCATGAATGTAAGCAAGAATTTCTAACAAAGGTCACAGACATGGCAAGTCTCTTGCTCTTCAGCTGGAGAAGAGAAAGCTTCAAGGAGACCATATAGTAGCCTTCCAGTATCTGAAGGGGGCTACAGGAAGGCTGGGGAGGGACTATTGACAAGGTCTTGCAATGACAGGATGAGGGGCAATGGGTTTAAACTGGCAGAGGGAAGATTTAGACTGAATGTTACGAAGAAGTTCTTTCCAGTGAGGGTGGCAAGGCACTGGAACAGGTTGCCCAGGGAGGTCGTGGATGCTCCCTCCTTGGAGGTGTTCAAGGCCAGGTTGGAGAAGGCCTTGAGTGACCTGTTCTAGTGGGAGGGGTCCCTGCCTATGGCAGGGGGGTGGAACTAGATGATCCTTGAGGTCCATTCCAACCTTACCATTCTATGATTCTATGACTCTATGATTAACTAATAATATTTCTAATTTTACATTTCTATAATGCTTTAACCCTACTAACTGATTTGAATTAGATGCAGAAGCAGATAGTATTTCTCACTGCAGTGAACTGAAGCACACTGCTTGCTGAGAAAAGAGGAAGAAGTAAGTGAAAGATGTGACTTCTGGTATTTACTGATACAGAAAAGAAAATGTTGAATGGCAAGGCTAGGAAACACATGGTTGAAACTTTTCAGCAGGTGTAAGTACAGGTAAATTATTTTCTAAGGATTTCTAAACCATTCTACAGAAATACCTTCCTATCATTCTCATTTCACCCTACAACTACTGTGTTCCAAATGCTCAGTGCTTAAAGCTACATGACAGGGAGACTGAGTACATTTTACCAGGCACTCTGTGGGAGAAGACTTCATCATCTTTTTCCCATCCCATGTATTTGCAACTGAATGCTGGTCATTGTGTGCAGGTCTTGTAAAAAAATGAAATGGGAGCTGTTACCTTTTCCTGAAAGTAAATGCAGAAGGGTATCTCTACAGCAGAGGGTGGTGTGAAAACTGGAGAATGTCAGAAAATGTAATGAGGAAATCTGTAATGGCTCAGAATGCTCTGTTAATGTCATTCATAAACAGCAGTGTGCAAGATACATTATGGCATTAGGTGAACAAGATGTTTATTGAAATTACATATTAGAGAATTTAGTCTGAATCATGTTAAAGTTAATTTGCATTTTCAAACTGTATTGTCTGCTTAGTTTATCAGTTTCTGACAAGTATTTCAAAGTAATAAAGTTCTGTTAGTATCAAGAAGACATTAATCAACACATGTGAACATGAGAAACCACTAAAGTGACAGCCAACATTTAGAACCCCGTTGTTTTTTTGGGGTTTTTTTGTCTGTACTAAGACTAATTCATACTCAAAAGTCTGTAGTGTATGGAGCTTGAGTATGTCTTAAGTGTCACACAGAAGTGTAATCAACAAAATGTTTTCGAAACATCCAATTTTGATACTTGGTTACTCATATTAAGGTATAAAACACAGAATCATTCAGCCTGGAAGAGACCTCACGAGGTCTCTGGTCCTACCCTCACAACAGGGTCATCTCTGAGATCAAAGTAGTCTACTCAGGGCTCAGGGTGTAGTTTAAATCCTTCTGGGGTTGATAATCTCCAAAGACCCAGATGGCACAACTTCTTTGGGCACCACGTGCCACTGTCCAACTGTCCTCATGGGGAAAAGATTTCTTCTTATATCCAGGCTGAACTTCTCTTGTTTGGCCAATATCTTTTATCCTCTTGCCCTCCACCACAGCGACATGATTGACTCCATCTCCCTTAAGACTTCCACATAGGCACTGGAAGCTGCTATTAAGTCCCCTTGAAGCCATATTTGCTCCAGGGTGAACAGGCCCAGCTCCCTCAGCCTCTCCTCATAGGATAGGTATTCCAGCTCTCACCATCTCAGTGGTCTCCTCTGAGTATGATGTGGAAGTGTGAGGTTTTTAATTAAATGTACAGCCAACATTTTATAATATTTCTTCGTAATGGAAAAGGATAATACATCTATTTCTGTGCCATTTACATTTGTAGTTGAAAACATGCACTTTGCTAGGTAGCATTAGGAGTTACTCTTCAGTAATTCTCTTCCTAGTAATTAAAATCTTGATTTTAAGGTTACCATTTCCTTGTAGTACTTCCTATAAAACTGTATGCATCAGACTTCTAGGTTTTTTCCCTCTTAAGAGTTTTTGCAATATAGTTGAGAAAAAGCCCAGCTGTATAAACAGTATCAATGTTGTTGGCAAGCAAAACTCAGAGCTTTAAAAATTATACTTCCTTTCTTAAAGGTTTTTAAAATTTATGGTTTTACTCCTAAGACTCCTTACAAATAAAAAGTGTACAGTAAGCTTCACATAAAGAGTGTTTCTTCCATGTGTTTCTGTGAAAGGCAAGCACATGTCCAGGTTTGCGATGCTCTTTCTTTTGTGTGATTTCAGTGCAACTTGACATTTGTGTACACACATGGGAAGCTTTGATCCTGAATCTGGTGTTGACACTGAGGTGGAAATTCCAATAGATATTGACTTGGAAAAAAGAAGAGATATCAGACATACAATTCAATTAGTCTGTATTTTAAATGATTGATACATCTGGAAAGGCCTTAATAGGAGAACTAGAATTAAAACATTTCAGGAGAGCTAGAATTAAAATCTTTCAAAGGCACGTGTGTATTTAAAGACATATGTGTATTTTTGGGTTGACAGAAGAAATCCTAATTATAAGTGCCAGGGATCCACAGTCCTATTGAGGTAGTCTTCAAATATTTAAGTTTTTACCTTTGAACTGGATTCACGGGGTCTCACTTTCCACTTTTTGTACTGTTGACTAGCTCCTTCCCATTAGCAGCAAAATTATACTGCCTGGACACAAACTCATCATTTGCCTACAGTTTGCTAACATAGAGACAAATGGGTGGTTTGTACTTGATAGGAGCAATCAGTGAACCCTTACAATGAAAGAATGCTGTGAGGGGATGGGTAAGGGTGATGTGCTCATGAATCTCAGAGAAAAATACAAGGAGACACTGGCCATGGGTGTTGCAAAGAAAGCTGAACTTAGCATAAATGGGTCTGGAGACTTCATCTACTGAGTGGATCAGCCAGCTGTGTAAATGTTCATCCTTGAATAATGAAAAATATATTCCTGAGTTGTCCAGAGCAGCATGGAGTGTGTATATGTGAGGATAGCGTATTCATGGTCCACCACCTCACTAAGTATAAAAACTAGACAAAGGACTTTGAAGAGAGTAAGAGTCTTGAGCTGAGGATTGTAATTCAGCTGTATGTTGCAATCGCTGTACTCTCTGTACTCTCCTAGGTGTAACTTGTGATTTAAGTACCTTGCTGCGCTACTATGCTAAATCAAAATCCCATGTCAGTTCAAGTAACTTTAAATAATTAAGCTTTGTATTAAACATTAAACCCTGAACATGTGGAATGCCTGAAAAAGTCCAATGAGTGAGTCCTGAATTTGACAATTTGCTGCTACATTTTACAAAGTAATAAAGTTGCTGTAATGAAAGAATTTAATAATCCTGCAATTTCAGAACATGATGGCTACTTAGATTCTTTTTTTTTTTTTTTTTTTGTTAACAAATTCTGTCTATTTCTTTCAAGAATCTATATAATTCAATTATAGCAACTGCTATAACTATGTTCCTCAAATGATTCGTGCAACCTGGATACAGGAGCACTACTCTGACTGCAAAAAGCAACACAACACATGAGCAGGTTTAGAACAGATTTGCCTCTAATGACATTCCATGGCATATGCCAAAAAAAAGCTCCCCAGGTATGATAGATAGTTTAGTATCTTGTATTGATCCCGAAGCAGAAAAAGTTGTGCGTAGCTTGCATGGAATTACTTGACCAAAACTGGGAACCAATTCCAGTTCCTGGGGAGCATTTAGAATGGTAAGGAGGAACAGAGCATGTTCTGACCTCCATGGGAGTTTGCAGCTGCTTCTTTGCATGGAGCAGCCAACTGAGGCACCTTGCTTCTCTGGGCAGGTTCCTGAAGGAACTCATTCAAACAAGACTTGTTGCATCTTAGAAATAAGATTATATATTTCTTGCTTCTGGCACTGGACCCTGCTGAGCACCACTGGCCACCCCATTTGCACCTTTACACCAGCAAATGCCACAGGGATGCTGCTGTTTCTTATGAGAAGGAGTCAGACTGGTGTTCCATCCCTTACCATCCCAGATGAAAAGCTGCTTGTAAAAATAATTTTCAGTTGTCTTTGACTCCCTTCTTGTAACAGGTCCCACAGGTGGAGTCCAACCCGAAGAGGCAGAGTCAAACCATATGCTTTTAACTACCCTGGGGCTCCATTTACCCAGCTGCGCTATGGGCTCCGGAATGTTGTCCCTCTTCCCAGAGGAAGCTGATCTAAATGTGATGGTGTAACCCTGGGCACTGAAAATGTTCCACTTGTGGTAGGAAACATTAGCAAATGGACACATTGTCTTTTGTTTATTTGTCTTAAGTGAAGTGTCTGCAGTTTCAGGGTCACGAAATATTCACCACACTCCCTGTATAGTGCTATTTTGGGCAACAAAACAGTGTAAATCAAAACCTTCTAAATTATTTGCAGTAGTAAAATGTATTTTTTAAATCATATGGTTGACACAATTCTTGTTTTCAAATATTTAGGACCTAAATGCTTCTTTAAGGCATTTCATTTTGCTACATCCCCCCCATCCTTCTTTATCCATTTTTCCTTGGGAGGATAATCAGCATGATTGTTTCAGTCTCTGCTGTGCCTGTGAAAATTACCATCAGTCCAGCTAACTTCACCCACACCCACAAGATGCCAGAACTGCAGAAATTTTGCAGTGCTTGTTGAAATTTTACAATTCAGCAGTTTTGTGGGTTTCAAAGCTTACTCGTTTGCACTGAGGTCAGCACAAGGTCTATGAACCATGTCCGACTGCTTCTACCTTCATTTACATCTCCTTCTCNCAATGACATTACTTCAGCCTGAGCCACAGATTTTGTGTCTGGCTTTGCCCAACACGGGCAGGATTTGACTTTGTCATTTATTGTTGCCAACTTTAAAAACTGCGTTTGTTTGAAGTCAGTATTTTAAGGTAAGAGCAGCTTCAGAGGTCTGTTCTCAGTTACCAGCTTTGTCAGGATGTTTTGTCTTCACTTAAAAAAATCACATAGTATGTCTGCAGTGCCATTTTGGGAAAAAAAGAGAATACTGCTCCTGTTCAGTGGCCTTTTTAAGTACTTGCTTGAAGTTCTTTACCAGTGTTTCTTCAGTTTGTGTACAGAAAAGGCATAAAAATCCATGCCTCAATATAGGCTTCTACCCATGGGTGTAATATAAATAGCTATAAAATGTGTAAGAAAACATACTGGATCATGTATATTTATGTGACCAGGCTCTGAAAAGAATCAGCTGAATGTGCAGAAAACACAGTTCAGCCATAGTCCACTCTGAGATGGGTTATTGCACACAGTCTTTCAGAAATCAATTTCTGTTTTAGCATTTTGACTTACTACCTGTGACAAAAATGGTTACTTACTCTGCTTTTCTCTCTTTATATGTTTTTCTACTCGTAGAATCTATTCATAAGAGTGGCCTGTCTTTCCACTTACACATTTTATTGTCTTACAGTAGCAGAAGACCCCACCTTTATGCATCTCTTCTTGCACAAGTCTCATGAGAGAAGTTGTTTTCAGAAAAGCTGTCTGGGTTAGGGTTTTGCTATAATTTCTTTGTACATTCCAAACATCACATGAGATTGCTCAGGACAGCTCTGTAAAGAGTATGAAGGCAAATGTTTTGAAAGAGTTTTCATTGTGAACTTTAGACCATTGTGGAATTCAGAGCATCTGGATAAAGAAAATGAAAGAGACTAAAAAGTGAAAAATCATTCTTCCCTACTTAGTCTATCATTCTCTGCATGCAAGATGGTTCTGTGTACTGCTGCTTTGACTACTGCATCTTAAATGTTTTGAAGAACAGAGCTCCACACCTCATTGGAGTATTATTTGATAAGCTAACACTGTTCTTTAATTTTACTCTTATACCTAGCTAATTTTTTTTTGTTATACATTTACATTATGTAAATATTATCTCTGATTACTTAGTTTCACCTTTCATTACCAATTAGCTAAACATTATTGAGACAAACCTGAAACCACCTAGATATAATTCAGGAGCATTCTCTCATAAAGAGTGATGGGCTGCTAATGTTTTTGTGGTAACAGTTGGTAAGAAATTAATTTCTTCTATTTTAGAAGCAAAGATTCCAGCATCAGAGCTGAGAACTGTGTACAGTTCTGGAGCCCCCAGCACAGGAAGGACATTGGTGTGTTGGAGCGGGTCCAGAGGAGGGCCACAAAGATTCTCGGAGGGCTGGAGCAGCTCTGCTATGAGGACAGGCTACGAGATTTGGGGCTCTGCAGCCTGGAGAAGAGAAGGCTTTGAGGAGACCATATAGTAGCCTTCCAGTATCTGAAGGGGCCTACAGGAAGGCTGGGGAGGGACTATTGACAAGGTCTTGCAATGACAGGACAAGGGGCAATGGGTTTAAACTGGCAGAGGGGAGATTTAAACTGGATGTTAGGAGGAAGTTCGTTACAGTGAGGATGGTGAGACACTGGAATAGGTTGCCCAGGGAGGTTGTGGCTGATCCCTCCTTGGAGGTGTTCAAGGCCAGGTTGGACGAGGCCTTGAGTGACCTGTGCTAGTGGGCGGTGTCCCTGCCTATGTCAGGGAGTTGGAACTAGATGATCTTTGAGGTCCCTCTGATCATCTTCGTGGCCCTCCTCTGGAACTGCTCCAACAGTTCCATATCCTTCCTGTGCTGGAGCTCCAGGACTGTATACAGTACAGTTTACTACTACTAAAAATAATTTTTAAATATTCAAAACTATTTCCTGATACTTTGCATTTCTGATTTTAAGTACATGTCAAGCAATAAAGTATTCTGGAAGCTATATAGGAAGTGACTTTAAGGATCACCTGAGTAAAATTCATGTCAAAGCTTTAGAGTTATATTCCTTTGCAGAAATGAGGAAATGTAATATCCTATTGTGTACTCTGCAATGTTATTCCTTATCAACCAAGGGAACACTTATAAACAAGCACAGTGTGCATGATCTATTCCAGCTGTTAAAAATTGCTGTTGAACTAGTGTAACTGCTGGAAAGTTGCAGAATTTATTTTTAAAATCATGAAGCTTGTTATATACTTTTATAGTCTATTAAAGGCAATTCTTTTTCCAGCAGAGAAAGGTAAAGTTATTGCAAAGATATTGCCGGTGTAAATTATTACAAAATAATCAAAATGTGTACTTTGCTTCTGCTGTTTTTCCCCACAACCTATGTCAACATCCAGAGACCATGTTTACAGGAGGATACAGTTTCAGAGCCCTCGGTGGGATGACAGATGCCTAAACCACAGTGTTGAGGAGGCGAGAAAAAAAAAAGTAGCCATCTAAGCATGTTTACTTTCAGCAACAAGGAAGTTCTAACTTGTCCCTAAGTGGTGACTCACTTGGTTGGGACTATAAAAGTAAAGGTAACTGCTCTCTAGGAGATCAGGGCTTCAGACTTCACAAAGGCAACATGACAAAACCAAGACTTTCAGTTGTCTTCTTTTTCTTGTTGGGTTTGTCATTTTGCCTGACAATACCTATTCCACTTGAAGACAGCCATGAATTCACAGACAAAGACCTTCAGTTTGCAGAGGTACAGTATAAAATAATTTATCTGCATGTTTTATAAACAGTTAAGTTTTGTAGTTGGTAACGAGGCTTATTACTTCTTTTCCCTGTCTTAGCACTATCTCAGGACTCACTATGATCTCCGTCCAAATCCTGCTGGCATAATGAGGAAGAGTGCCAACACGGTGGCATCTAAGCTTCGAGAAATGCAGGCATTTTTTGGCTTGGAGGTGACAGGCAAATTAGATGAAGAAACATATGAGCTGATGCAGAAACCAAGATGTGGTGTCCCAGATGTGGGGGAATATAACTTTTTCCCTAGGAAACTCAAATGGTCAAAAAATAATTTGACTTACAGGTAAATGCACAGCATTTTGAGTACTGTTTCTGTTATTGCCTTCCTTCCATGTGCTTTGTTGAAGAGGTTGCTTGGTAGATGAGATTGATGAAAGAAGGACTTACAGAATTAGACATACAGGTAAATGCACAGCATTTTGAGTACTGTTTCTGTTATTGCCTTCCTTCCATGTGCTTTGTTGAAGAGGTTGCTTGGTAGATGAGATTGATGAAAGAAGGACTTACTAGAGTTTGACAAAATGTACATTGCAGTTTAAAATCCTTACAGCCTCACTTTTGGAAAGGTCCCCTGAGCCTGTCTAACAGCCCAAGGAAATATATAACAAATTTTTCCATTTCAATTTGTCTTGGGGGAAAGGTAGTGTGGTGTATGATTGTAAATCCTCACCTGACCTCCATCTATGGTTCCAAATGGAAGAGGGGCAGGGACTAAGATCATGCACCTCACCACTGATTCTCACAATGTTTAATCTCTAAATCACTCTTAAGCTCTGTGTTTTGGACCTGGTTTAGTGTCTGCTTCACATAGGTCTTGTCCTTGACAAAGCAGTGTAGATGCAAACCAGTCTGTGCAGTGTGGCTGTGCAAGCAGGGACTGACCCTTGTCCCTCTTTCATTTCTCAGTCCAGATGTAGATACCTATGCTTGGTCAGAAAAATCCCAGCAGTGTTGCCACAGAAAGTTGCCCTTGGGAATCTGTGGTGCTGAAAGTTCACACCACAGTGAGAAAGTAGCTCCTTTCTCCTGTAATAACACAAGATTGTCAATGGTTCTGAACAGCTGTAATGTGAGTTCCTTTAGTAAATTCCAAATATGAAATCATTGAACTCTATCAGTTCAGTATCTAGTGATAAATACTACTTTAATATGGATGAGTCTAACCTACTTAACAGTCTTTGGATCATGTTTTGCTCCACCAGGAGGTGAAGATCATGAGATACTTATTATGGCATAAAAAAATCTGAAGTCACTGATACAATTTTTTTATATATGTATCTATTTTATACATACATATATATATATGGTTTATTGATTTGTTTTTAGATAAGAACATAGGGAGAATAAAGCAAAACCAAAATGAAGTGTGTGGTCAAATAAAAATGCTTTGCACATTTTTTTCAGTTCACACAATTTAACTGAAGGTATTAATCTTTTTGGTAGAATCCTGAATTACACTTCAGATCTGAGACGTGCTGAAGTAGACAGAGCTTTCAAAAAAGCATTCAAAGTTTGGTCTGATGTGACACCACTTAACTTCACCAGAATACGAAGCGGTATAGCCGATATCATGATCTCCTTTGGCACTAAAGGTAACACAGAACCAATTATTTTTACTGTGCAGATACATTACTGCCAATAGGATGAGATAATTGATTTAATTGTTTTGAATGTTGTTTCATAGAACATGGTGACTTTTACCCCTTTGATGGACCCTCTGGATTACTGGCTCATGCTTTTCCCCCTGGTCCTGACTATGGAGGAGATGCTCATTTTGATGATGATGAAACATGGTCAGATGATTCTAGAGGTAACAGAAGTTCCAGAGATTATTTGAGATGACAATGGACAGTTTTGTTCTCTTTGATATGTGTAAATCTTTTGTTTCACCTGTTTACTGTTCATTCATCATTATGTTCACTGTCCACTCATAGGATGCTGGATTTAACCTCCATCCTAAAAAAAGTATGACATATGCCTAGCATAAATTTTGAGATGCACAGCTCCTTAGTAGAGTGATGTAAAAAATGCCACAAACAAGGTATTTTGGTATTTCACTGGGATAGGAATTATCTTACTGCCTTTAGAAAATGCATATACTTAACTCAAGTGCAAATTACATACTTTGCATTTAATCTGAAAATTCTTTGCCTTGCCCATTCAGGACACAGCTTTAATAGAACAAAACTTTTTTTTTTTCCCCAGCTCTGTGTGGCCTTAATGCTAATTTCTACAATAGTGAAAACAATATGGATTCTTTATTGGAGATGAATTCCTGACAAAAAAACCTAAATTGCTTTGTTTGACTAAGACCAGGACTTCACTCTTGATCTTTCCAGTGTTGCTAAGAAATGTCAAGAAGACTAAATCTACCTAGAGGACAACACTGCCAAATAAGATTTAAGTTAGGTTGAACACTGGCAATGAGATACTGGATTGATTAGGCCCATATAAAAACAAAACCCATGGTAATTTGAAAAAGACAAGAAATTATACATAAATTTTCCATTTATGCAGCTATCTTTTTCATTGTGCTATATGTTAAAGCACGGAGTCATTGATTAACCACAGTCTGCTTTGGTGATACAAGGCTGCATGTTTTCTTTCACTGTGTTTTATTATAGGATATAACCTGTTTCTTGTTGCTGCCCATGAATTTGGTCATTCACTGGGACTTGAACATTCTAGAGACCCGGGAGCTCTGATGTTTCCAATTTACACATACACTGGAAAAACTGGGTTTGTGCTTCCTGATGATGACGTGCAAGGGATTCAAGAGCTCTATGGTAAGATAGAACAAAACTTTTCTCCTGTGTCATTGTAACCTGTTACTGATGCAGTGTACAGTTACTAAAGAGCTGCAGATGTTCAACAGCAATAGTCATGACTGACTAAGACCAGTGCACTGGATTCTTGGCAACTAGACTTCAGGAACATAAGATGCTTAGTTTTAATAGTTCAGAAAAAAAGAAAAATAGAGGAAGTCACTGTGCTGTCTCCTGTAAAGGAGGGAAGGAGGCAGAGTCTTTATACTTTTTTCCCTGCCTCAAGAGAGAAGGTAAAACAGTCTAAAGGGAGAAACAGAAATATCCATGTTTCATTGTGGAAAGAATAAAACTTTTGGGGGACTTACAAAACTGAAAGCAAATCCATTTAGTATCTTTGCAGCATAGCTCAGCTACAGAGTTCATGAATGTGTTTGGCTAAAAGACTAAATGAGAGAACAAACCTTCCCTAGTACAAATAGTTTGTCCATTATGTTTGCATTCATCATGCTGTTTGGGAACTCTTCCACATCCTATTCAATATCATGATCCACAGAAAGGAAAGTAATATTGCCAAATGTAGATCATATGATATTATTCTAGGTGCTGGAGATAAAGATCCCAACCCAAAACATCCAAAAACACCAGAGAAATGTGATGTAGAATTATCACTCGATGCAATAACAGAGCTTCGTGGAGAAATGTTGGTCTTCAAGGACAGGTAAAGAGAATTCCATATTACAGGTGGTGGGCACTGGATAAAATTTCAGTAAACAAAAACACCTTTTCAGTTTTTTACTAGAAGTTTCACTAAACATGAATTTTAAAAGTCATAAATCAGTATAAATAAATGCCTGTAAGAAACTGCATCATACATCTTGTGACATTGATGTGGGTTTGGGAGTTACCCACCCCCCCACACTTTGTAAAATGACCCAGGCTAAAACTCAGTCAGCTGGAAGTTTAGATGAAGCTATATTTACAGCTCAGCACAATATACAAGCAGATATATACACTATATACAGCAATATTTACAGAAATATACAAGGTAAAGGTAATACAGAAACACAACACCCCTCCCAGAAATCAGAGACCCCAGGAGGGGCTCCCAACCACCCTTCCACCTTCTCCCCACCCCTATACCTTACCCCAAGGTTTTGAGGATCGGCCAGAGGAGGAGTTAGAAGAAAAGTGATTAGTGAAATTAATTTGTCGGAGAGAAGAAGCCAGAAGTTGCAGGATAGCCCCAGACACTGTCCCAGAGAGTGCCCCAAGCCCGACTGACTTATCTAATGTTTATGTTCTTAGTTTTATCTGTTGTCAGCAAGCCTATGAGTGAAGTAGACATCACCATTGTTTTCCTTTCACAGCCTGTAATATAATTTTCTCTATTAAAATATTCCAATTAGCCCTAAACCAGCACAGACATAGACTTGACTGTCCAGTGATAAGAAGTGAATAGGCTATGGCTGAAGGATGGGCACCATTTGTACATTTACTTCAACATACATATCTACTAACATTTATGTGAATGAGGTCATACTACATTCAAAAGCTTTACATGACACAGCAGTGTTTCTCTTACAATAAATCATAGAATCATAGAATCATAGAATCATAGAATCAGTCAGGGTTGGAAGGGACCACAAGGATCATCTAGTTTCAACCCCCCTGCCATGGGCAGGGACACCCTACCCTAGATCAGGCTGCCCAGAGCCTCATCCAGCCTGGCCTTAAACACCTCCAGGGATGGGGCCTCAACCACCTCCCTGGGCAACCCATTCCAGGCTCTCACCACTCTCATGCTGAACAACTTCCTCCTCACATCCAGTCTGAATCTCCTCACCTCCAGCTTTGCTCCATTCCCCCTAGTCCAGCCACTGCCTGAGAGCCTAAAAAGTCCCTCCCCAGCTTTTTTGTAGCCCCTCTTCAGATACTGCAAGGCCACAAGAAGGTTTTCTGGGAGCCTCCTCCAGACTGAACAGCCCCAACTCTTTCAGTCTGTTTCCATAGCAGAGGTGCTTCAGCCCTCTGAGCATCCTCATGGCCCTTCTCTGGACATGCTCTAGCATGTCCACATTCCTCTTGTAATAGGGGCTCCAGAACTGGATGCAGTACTCCAGGTGGGATCTCACCAGAGCAGAGTAGAGGGGGAGAATCACCTCCCTTGACCTGCTGGACACATTTCTCCTGATGCAGCCCAGGATCTGGTTGGCTAATGAAATGAAAAACAAAAATTTAAAGGTTATCATTGTTTGACATGATCACTGTAGGTGATAGAAATGGTCTGCAGCTAGTGAACTATTAGGAAAGGAAAAGTCTACGAAGGGGTCTATATATTTAAAATCCATTTTAAGTGAAAAAAAAATCATTAGTTTTTAGTATAGCACATCAAGGATACTGCTGTTGTGTAGTATGGCAAGAATCATAAAATAAATTTTCTTTTTCTGAACTAGGTTTTTCTGGAGACTGCACCCTCAGATGGTTGAGGCAGAACTAGTGTTACTTAAGTCTTTTTGGCCAGAGCTTCCAAACAAAATAGATGCAGCTTATGAAAACCCCATCAAAGACCTTGTGTTCATGTTTAAGGGTGAGTTTTCAATTTTGTGGTTGACAGAACAAAATGCATATTTAGTCAATCTCAGTAAGCAATGTAAAAGTAATCAATAGAAGCACAAAACATCCTAGGTTCTTTGCTTAGAAACCAAACTGTTTGTTTCACCCTGTGTCAGTCTATACAACATGCAGTGAATTAGATGTGCAATTAAGCTCAGGATCATAGCTAACATGAAGAGTTTAATACCTCCTGAGTAAGTGACCTAAAAATCTGTTAATTGCATAAAAATATGGATCACGGTATCATCATTTTATTCTGCTTTCTAAGTTGAGTCTTTACAAAAGACTTACACATACTTTGTTCTTATTTTCAGGAAAGAAAGTCTGGGCTTTGAATGGCTATGACATAGTAGAAGACTTTCCTAAAAAGATATATGAAATGGGTTTCCCAAAAGAAATGAAAAGAATAGATGCAGCTGTCCATATTAAAGACACTGGCAAGACTCTCTTTTTTACTGGAAATAAGTACTGGAGGTAAGCTGGAGACAGACTGGTGGCTGCCTAGTCATAACCTGTCCAGAAGTATCAGAAGATCAGCAGGTTGTTTCAAACCAGACACTTGATTGTGGCTCACGTTGCCAGTCTGTGGTTTTCATTGGTGCTACAGCTGTGTAGAATGTGTCATAAAGATGTATGCAAAACTTTTATACACATATGGGCACAACCTTTAAAACCTGAAAGAGTGAAGGAAATGAAAGAAGAATAAAGTGCCCTAAAGTGCCCTAACCCAGGAAAGCTTGTAATATGATCATGTCTCCTAAACAAAATTCCCATTTTGCTTCATTGTGTTGCTTGTGTGACTCAAAATGGTAACAGCGCTGTTAGAGTAACAAATCTATCACACCCAGGGTGGCTGGGTTTTGCTGCCCATGAGTGGGGCTTACAGCCAGATCTGATGCATGGTTAAGACACCACCGTCTCTTCCCAGTACCTCTGTGCCAAGCAGCCTCAGGATAGGCTTGTGGAAATGCATCCAGGTGCAGTCATCCCCAATTACTGCACGGATATGTTCCAAAACTGTAGCTTCATTAGTTTTGTGTTTATTGAGCTCATACTTCTGGCAGAAGAGTCTCCTCTTTATTGCTCTGAATTTCATTATCACACTAGACGTAAAGTAGCTAATCATAGAATCAGAATGGTATGGGTTGGAATGGCAAAGCAGGATCACCTAGGCAGGCCATACAAGAATGTGTCCAGGCTGGTTCTGAAGGTCTTCAGAAGAGGAAACTCCACAACCTATCTGGGCAGACAATAGCTGCTGGCTACGTCTGACATGGATAACTAAAATGGCATAGAACAACCTCCCAGGCTGTTTAAATGCTCTGATATTTTGTTTTGTGTTTAATATAGTTACGATGAAGAGGCAGAGGTTATGGAAACAGGCTACCCCAGGCTGATAGAGGAAGATTTCGCAGGAATTGGCGATAGAGTGGATGCAGTCTATGAAAGAAATGGTATGAAAACTGATAGTGAAATTTTATTGTGAGTTGTCACTGGAACTTGATGTCAGTCTTGTGGGAAATTCTGTCATTTGTAATTTTGATTTTTTTCACATCAACACCTCTGTTCTCAAGGTACTCTTGTAAACAGTGTGCGTACATATTTAAGGAGCCAAAAGGACTTCTTGCTTAGAGAACCCAAAGTATTATAGGAGTATTATCACATGTCCACTCAAATACATCCCATTTCTATCCAGCTGTTCAAGGAATATTTCCAAGTCAGGGTCTTAAACATTAGCAGGCAAATCCTGTATTCTCTCAAGCGAATGCTAGTAATAAAATGCAGAGCTTGTGACTACTTGTAGTGGAGGGGTAATTAATTAATGTGAGATGATTTAAAGAGATTAATATTGTTTATTAATATTCAATATTCTGAACTCTTACCACCCTGATCACTAATTTTAATAATACTCAATTCTTCAGATCGGTCATGGAAACTTTATACAGCTAATAACATAGGATCTAGAAATAACTAGCAATAATATATAACATTAATTGAACTCAATTGAACTGGGAGAGAAGGTTCCTGTGGTTAGTGTACTGCTTGCGGTCAATACACTGCTCGCCCACTAGATGGACTCAAGGAGCTCCTTTCTGCTTGTGGGAGANGCCATAGGCTTGCTCTACCCAAGTTTGGGCAGAACACAGGCCTTGCACAAAACATACACAAGCTGAGCCTGTGTATCTTGTTTACCACAGGATGCAAATGGCCAGGGTCCTTAGTGGCTCCAGGCTTTTTATCCTCTTTCCCATGGTTGATTCTCCCCAAAACAGAAGGAGGGAGAGCAGAAAAACGTATCTGGGCAAGCCAGGACACATATAAGCCTATTTTGGCCTGCTTAGGCCTACCACAACACTACTTTAAGTTGTTTTAGAACTCCGATCCAATGGAATGAAGGACTTTGAAAATCTAGCCCAGCATTCTAAATGCTATATTTAAAAGAGCTAATAAAAGATGAAAACAAATAGCATAATTTTAATGTGACAACACAGTTTTCTCAGGGTTAAATAATTTTAACTTTTGTTTTCCTTAGGTTATCTCTACTTCTTTAATGGACCACTGCAGTTCGAATACAGCATCTGGAGCAAAAGAATCGTCCGTGTCCTGCATACTAACTCCATATTTTGGTGCTAGTTACCTCTGAATGCCATGTTGTAGGCTGCAGAGCAGCTTGTAGTACATGGAAATAATAATATGGGCAGATAGCTTTATTAGAGGATAGCAAGGTTCTGTGAACAAACACTGGCTACCTATCACCAGATGTATACTGTATATATGGAACTATAAAGCTGCATGCCAGTCTGGGACTGCATTAACTTAAGAGGAAAGAAGAAAGGTAATTATTAGCATTTCAAGGGGCATTACACCATGTAAGGTTTGTCTGGTATTAAAATGAGATACTGCATACATCATATATCATCATGAGCACCATTAATTCCTAAGCATGTATAGCATATTTCAAGGACCTCCTAGCATGTCCCAAGAAAAAAAACTGATAATCCCAGGACCGTTATATTTTTTAAGTAGTCCATTGTCTCTTTGTGAAATTCCTATTAACATACTGGGAATTCAGATGTGTGATGAATGAGTCAGGACTCCATTGTGACTCCCTGGGCAGGATAACACCAGACTGCAACACCGGTTAGAGAATTCAAAGGTATTTGAATGTATCCCCATTTGAATGGGAATGTTCTTTTGGAATTGGATGTCCATGTCATCTTTGGAACAAGTAGGAGGTACAGATACAGTGAGGTGTCATGACAAAGCAGACAGAAAAAACAGCAAAAGGGAAGAGCATTCCCTTCAGAAATCATCACCCTGTATGATACTGGAAAAGCTAGAAAGCAGCAGTAGCAGCAAGAGAATCACACAGGTTGGCTCTGTATGAAGCTACACCTGGTAGCACAGCTCATGTTTTCAGCTGGTGTAATCTGAAGCAGTTCAAGTGATATTTACAGAGGTTATGCCTACCTGTGCCAGCAGAAAGCCTGAACATCCAAATCAAAATATTCGGAGGAATATATTTTTTCATGTTGGTCACTCTTAGTATCTGTATCACTTGCCTCGGTACCATGTTAAGTTTTTGGTTTGGTTTGATTTTTAATCAATTCAAAGGATATAAGACTGATTATTCTTCAGTTTAAAAAAAAATAAATAAACTGGAGGAGTAATATAAGATTGTAAAATTACTTAATTTAACATTTCCTACACTTTATGTCCTAAAAGCAAGACAGAGATACTGGTTAAAAAAAAAAAACACACAAAAAACCCCAAACAAACAACAACAAAAAAAACCAACCCCAGGATCCTAACTTGTGCTTTTTGTTTGTTGAAATTTTCACTTCTATTTTAAAATCTCATTTTTTTTTCTGTGAGAAAATGAATTTTATGGGAAAGAAAGAAGGAAAGAAAGAGAGAAAGAAGGAAAGAACCCTTATACATGCAGAATAAGAGCTAAATTGCATAAATCATTATAATTACAGAAAGCATGAGAAATTACTGAGAAATTATTGAGATACTGTAAAATTCAGTTCCCCATTAATTTGAATGCTAAATATTAATAAGTAGTTGAAACTACACTGTCCACTTCCACCTCCCCAAAACCAACATCTAACTCAGTGAGCAAGGCCTGCCAAGCAGAGTCCATCAACAGCAAATACCTCCAGAGAGATGTAAATTGCCAGACCGGCACTGTGCTAGCTGAATTTAATTCTGTAACTTACATGGCATAGATGATCAGTCAAGGTAATCTAACAGATTTAGTGGTCTCTTCTGGCTATAAAATTGTGAATTATTGAATTCCAGGACTTAAGTGTACTTAAGTGTACTTAAAAGAAATGGAAGGAAACAGAGCTGAAAAAAACACCTTTACAAACAGAAAAAATGGACTAAAATCAAAGTTCTGTAGTATAATTTGATAAAACTGCTAGAGAAAAAGTCAGTACAATTCTTTATGCATATTAAACAGAAAATGGTTCACTTATATATACACAGTAATTTTGACAGACACGATGTGCCTGAAAAAAATAACATTTGATATTGATCACAGAATCACAGAATTAACCAGGTTGGAAAAGACCTCTAAGATCATCGAGTCCAACCTATCACCTAACCCTTCTAATTAACTAAACCATGGCACTAAGTGCTTCATCCAGCCTTAATTAAGTTTGGCTTAACTACTTTGCAGTGAAATAAAGGTCCGGACATTTAACCCTAGTCCTTATTATTCTCAGTATAAGGACTTGATGGAAAATTGAGTCAAAATAAAAAGACTTCATTAAGTGCTAGTTTTTGAGTCTGAGTACTCTGAATTTCACAGGTCTGATATGAACCCCACTGAAGCAGGGAATGCAACAGTGGACAGGGAAGCAAGGAGTCCTCAATGAATGTCTTTCATATCTACATACATTTCTATTAACATTCGCATTTAGTAGCGGAAAAAGATACTGCACAGGAAGCTGAATCTTCAGGAGATTTCAGCTTGATCATAACCAGCTGCTCCCCAGCACAAACAGCCAGATTCCTGTTTGCCACTTGGCTGACTGGAAGCAACTTTGGGCGCATGTCCAAGTACAGCTCCAGCTCATGTGTCTGCATCCCCAGTGAAATATGTGAGCTGCTCTGTGGTTAGCTCTACCGCAGCTGAGAAAAGTACCAGGTTGTCTGTTCCTGGCACTTCGTTAAGAAAAAATGGAAAACAAAAGTGTTTGTGCTGAGAAAGTGGAAGGCTGAGGTCTGAGCCCAAGGAGCCTTGACACTGCCCTCAGAGAGAAAGGAAAACGCTGTGCAGGGTCTGGTGCCCTGAGAGTCACTGCCATCTCATGGAAATAAGTACCTGGTAAGGACCCACATGAGATATCACCCAAGATCATCAAGTACTGAAAATGTTCCTTTTCTTGAGACAGAAACTGAACTGATGTCTTTCCCTCAGATGTTGTGAGGAAAGAATCACAAGAGGCTGTGGCAGGTGTGTCCCAGGATGTAACATAAGCAGAACTTATTTCTCATCCAATTTCTAGCTTTTATGTGGAACTACAGCAACTGTTGGTGGAACTGCTGTGGATTAATTTGTCCTTTATATCCATTTTTATCTCTGCTAAGAATGATCGTTTGAAGGGAGAGAAAGGATAAAGCAGGAAAAGGAATCTGCCAGGTGCTTCTCAGGAATGGTTTCTGTGCTAGTTATATGAACAAATAGGACTTAAAAGGTTGAAAATGTATTTCAGGTGAGAGAAAATTGTGCAGACATCCTTTAAATTTTCCAGAGTGAGAAACTAGACAGCTGTCCTCTAAGAAATGCATTAATACACTGGAAAGACAACAAACACCGTAAGAGGTACTCTGAGCTACATGAGAGTTACTTGTAGCCGAGAAACTGGAGAAGGAATTCGGTCTTACCGCGAGCACACTTTCTCAGCATCGTCTCCGGAAACCTGCTCTGAGGACGCTAGATGGCAGTGACAGCTTAGCTCCCAAGGGCATCTGTAAAACCAGAGACTGTGTGGCGGGTGGGAAAGCAGCAGCTAATGGCAGCAAATTCTTACAGCTGCTGTAGATATAAATCCCCAAACACTAATAAGTAGAATTTAATTATTATATTCTGTTGAAACATGGATCTCTGAGTAACAAAGTAGGATATTAATATGGTTAGGAAAAAACTTCTGATATGTTTGCTGTCAGGACCACTAATTTCTGACTCTATTGATGGGTCTTTTTCTCAACATCAGTGCAACACGTTTCGAACAGGACACTGCATGGATAATTTAGGAGCAATGTAATTCCTAAGTTAAATGTCATTCGTTAGAACCTTACACACATGTATACACATATTGCAGCCTCTGGGGAACATTAGAGCCTTCCAGGATGCAACTTGAGTTCTTTAAAAAAATAATCACACTGCAGAATATCAAGTAAAGTGGAGAAAAAGAAAAGGAAAAGTGGAGAAAAAGAAAAGTGGTTTCAAAGAACCCAGATGGCACAGTATAAACATAATGGAAAGTGTCTGAAATACGTTGAGTGTCTAATCACATTTTCTTGGAAGAACTAAGGACAATTTCTAAGTCTTTTGCAGTTCATTCTGAGCTAGTTTTTCCAGACCTCTGAATATTTCACAGACGAAGAATATGGTCTTGATATTTGAATCACTAATACCAGCCAGTTTGGTAAGGCTACTGAGCATTTTGAGCTAGGCAGACATTGAATTTTCCATCATAAAAATGCTTTTGAGACTTTCAGATATCTTTGCCATTTACAATAGAAGCAAATGTGCTGGTTTAGGGCCATGAGCTAACCAATACCAGAGGACAGAAATGGTATTTACACCTTTTGGAGAGTAAAAACAAAAATGCTGCACACTGTGAGAAACTAACTCTAAAATTTAAGTATAAAAAGGTTTACTATAAAATAAAGGCAAAACAGCACTGGGTGCATAGCAAAGAGCAAAATTGCTAGAGGCACACTGCTGACAGCAGGTAACAGTGCTTATATAGGATATTGTATTAGCTTTATACATATTCATGAGTATTCTTTTACATTTTCTAAGCACTACCCCTAAGCCCCCTAACCCTCACCCTTTAGTCCATTTGATCAAAACAACAACTGGGTTTCTTCAGGAGGTGAGCTTGGCCCTCTTGTCTTTTCTTTGAACATAGAATCCTAGAATCGTAGAATCATAGAATCATAGAATCATGGAATCATACAATCATGGAATCATAGAATCATGGAATCATAGAATCATAGAATCATGGAATCATAGGATCATAGAATCATGGAATCATGGAATCATAGGATCATAGAATCATAGACTCAGAGAATCATAGAATCATGCAATAATGGAATCATAATATCATGGAATCATAGAATCATTGAATCGTAGAATCCTTGAATCATAGAATCATAGAATCATGGAATCATAGAATACACCAGGGTCCTACCAGCATGAACAGTGCCCTGAGAATGGCCACATCCATACTGTATAGTCTTTTTCAGACCTTGCATGATCCTGTTCTGCTCTTCCTAAGAGGCAGATGGGCCAGTTCCAGGGTCAAATTTTGCTTTCTCCAGCCCAAGTGACATTATAATCCTGGTCTGTATATTCACCATTTCAGTGACAGTGACCATGAGCAGAGGGTAAGAAAAAATCCTTTATTTTTTCTTTTTTTTTTTTTTTTTCCAATCTGCATGGCTTGTGTTGTCTGAGTATATTCTTCACAGGAACATAAAATTACATTGTCCTCTTCAGGGCTGCCATCCTAAGGCACTCTGCAGGGATTCTGTTGGGAACCAGCTGGAGTTCATGGTGTCCTTCGCACTATCTGTTTATCTAAAAAATATCCTTTTCAGACATTTGGCTGGGCTGGCTCCTAAGTCATGTTCCTTACTGTGCCCATCCTGAGCAGGGGTAATTAGTTCAAGCATTGTAAATGCCTGCCACATGGGAACAGTGCTGCACTAACCTGGTGAGTGTTAGGGAGTGAGCATGTGAGCAAGAGTACATTGGTAGAAGGGTCCATTTTAGGAGATGCCTTTGCCTCTTCTGTTTGCTGGTGTCTTCTGAGTGGCCCATGCAGGCAGCTCGTAGTCTTAGGCAGGAGGGACATGGACAACCGCAGCTTTGTCTGATGGAGTCAGTGCTGTTGACAGAAGAACCAAAATAATTTAGGTGGATTTGGTAGGCAGCCATGACTTCAGGGTTCCAACACACAAGGAATACCATGCATATACATTAAATTAATGTTTTCAGGCTGTTTCCAGGTGAATCAGGCATCCTTCCTGATCACTGTCTCTGCTGCTGTCAAGGACATAAAGGTGCAGAAAGCAGTCCTCCCTAACAGTAACTGAGGCTTATTAATGTTAAAGTAGTGCTTAAAATAGTTTGTGTTAAAAGCAATCACACTGGTAAAGTTTTATTATTGTCAAGGCTGAAATTAATATCGTCTGATGTGTGCTTCTTACATTACGACTACTGCTTCAGGGAAGAACTTAGCTCCAAAAGATTTCCCTTCTGCTGCACTGACCTCACAGTGGTCGTTGTACCACTAAACCAAAAGGTCTTGGGATGTGGGAAGCCTTGGTAACAGAGTACTGGGGAGGAGACGTCACAACTTAACAGGGATCAAGCCTGAGAGGTCCAAATTCAGATATTTAACCCTCCTCAAGCTTTAGATTCTGACATAGATGTGTCTTGGTCACAGAAAGTTGGTAACTCATATGTCTTCCCTCT
Organism: Ramphastos sulfuratus; assembly: GCA_013399055.1. Taxonomy (NCBI): domain Eukaryota; kingdom Metazoa; phylum Chordata; class Aves; order Piciformes; family Ramphastidae; genus Ramphastos; species Ramphastos sulfuratus. The sequence continues at coordinate 5,936 of WBNM01022053.1, read as the reverse complement.
GATCCAAATTGTGTGTTCTTTTGCTGCGGCACACAGGTGTATACCGCAAGGAAATCATACAGAGCTGGATAATTCTGTCCAAAAATGCATCAGTGATGCAGGGAAATCAGAGTAAAACAAATATCAGAAAAATGTGGCCATGGAAAGCTGCAAGAACTCATGTCATGTATGAGGCATCCTGAGTCTATTAGATTAGACCCTGCAGGTAAAGACCATAAAGGAAACCAATTTTTATGGTTCTGACAGAGCCCAGGTGCAATATTGGTTTATATCCCAAAGTGGTCCATACCTGAGACTTGTCTTATGGCTGGGCTAACTGACTATAGTTTCCAGGAATGATCCAAGGACTCCTTTCTAATGTAAAATTTGTATTTGTAGAAATAATAATTTAGCAAAGCATTTTCTTGACAAAATGATTTGGGAACATTTTTTAATTCCCAGTGAAGATTCTGCTCCAAAACAAAAGGGAAAGAAGCTCCAATATGATCGCTAGTTCGAAAATTAGCTTGCATATGAGAATGGATTTCCAGCTAAGGTCAATTCCAAATTAAGAGAAACAAAAATCAAATTAGGTTCACAAAAGTACTGCAGAAGTGTCTCTTATCTACAACTCTGTAAGAAAATCATGATACAAGTAACCACCAGGGAAAATCACACTGCAAATAAACTTTCTTGGAAACAAAATTCACACAGATTTATCTACAGGCACACAAAACAGTGAAATGACAGTGTAGTAATAGAACTAGGAGACACAGAGCTGTGAAGGAGAATCAGGGTGTAGGGAGAAATAACAAAACAGGAGATAAGATCATAGTATGTCCAATTAATTAATTTGTATATCTATTATGAGCAAACCCAAAATTTGGACAAAATAGAAATCTCAATGTTGACTCCTCTTGACTTTGGCTCAGGAAATAATTGTCCAGGTAACATCCAGCTTGCAGACTACTTGGGAGACTTATTTCTGCTGTACAAGTAGTAGTCTCAAGCTTAATAATACCTTGAGAGAAGATAACAGCAACATATGTGTGTTGTTTCGGAAGAGCACCTGGATGTGGTGTCACTTAAGTCTTTCCACCAAAGGGCAGCAGAAGCCCTTCGGCATCTTTTTGCTAGGTGCCAAGGAGGAAACACAGCTCACAGCTTTGAATTCAGGAATTTTCTGTGTTGTGTTCACGAGACTCAGAGCATGAGTTGCGCTTTCTGAAACTGAGTCACTTAGTGCACAAAGTAAATATCGGATGTGGCCTCACTGCCCCTCACTAGCACAAGCATCAGCTCCAGACCCAAACAAAGCAGTACTGTGTATGCAACCTTAAATAAACACCGGAAATTTTAATTTTTATGGTTCCTCTTGCTCCATTCACAGCTCTTCACACTGGCTTTTTCATGGTACTCCAAACAATGACTTGTATCATATTGGCCTGCGTTTAAAGTATGAAGTTTCTTCTTGGATCTAATGATTACACTTGCAGAGCATCAGAAATGTCCCACTGTCCAGATGAGAACTGTCCCACTGTCCAGATCAGAGACTATCCCAGACAGTTCTGTTCCTCTCTATACTTCATGGAAATAAGAAGTAAACAGAATCTTGTCGTGGAACATTTCAAGAGCTGCTGAATTTCGTGTTGTTTTTCATAGAACTATATCACAGAATCAAAGAATGGCTTAGGCTGGAAGAGACCTTAGGGATCACCTAATCTAACATCCATGCCATGCATAGGGATGCTTCTCCACTAGACTCTGCTGCTCAAGGTCCCATCCAATCTGTCCTTGAACATCTCCAGAGAGGGGATGTTTTCTTTAGTTCTTTCTTGCATAGCTGCAGGTGTTCTCAATATTCACATTCTGACTTCAAGTTCAGATTTAAAATAATACTGTAAACTCCATGGAATTTTGATGGGTTTTATGAAAGAGTACTTCACAATTATATACTTTAAAAATATTCTCTTAATTCTCTAAATGTGTCATTGCTCTTCTATTGAGAAACCAAGTAAATAAGAGTACCTACTTTCTGTTAAGTGACTGGCTTGAGAGCAGCCTTGGGGAGAGAGATTTGGTGATACTGGTGGGTGAGAAGCTCAACATAAGCCAGAAGTGTGCACTTGCAGCCCAGAGAGCCAACTGTGTCCTGGGCTGCATCAGGAGAAGTGTGGCCAACAGGTCGAGGGAGGTGATTCTCCCCTTCTACTCCATTCTGGTGAGACCCCACCTGGAGTACTGCATCCAGTTCTGGAGCCCCTATTACGAGAAAGATATAGATGTGCTGGAGCACGTCCAGAGAAGGACTATGAGGATGATCAGAACACTGGAGCACCTCTCCTATGGAAACTGACTGAGAGAGTTGGGGCTGTTCAGTCTGGAGAGGAGAAGGTTCTGAGGAGACCTTATTGTGGCCTTCCAGTATCTGAAGGGGACCAGCAAGAAAGCTGGGGAGGGATTCTTTTAGGATGTCAGGTAGTGACAGGACTAGGGGGAATGGAACAAAACTAGAAATGGATATATTCAGATTGGATGCTAGAAAGAAGCTCTTTACCATGAGGATGGTGGGAGCCTGGAACAGGTTGCCCAAGGAGGTGGTAGAAGCCTCATCCCTGGAAGTTTTTAAGGCCAGGCTGGATGGGGCCCTGAGCAACCTAATCTAGTGTGAGGTGTCCCTGTCCACAGCAGGTGGGTTGGAACTAGATGATCCTTGAGGTCTCTTCCAATCCTGACAGTTCTATGATGTTATGATTCTATGATTTTCTATGTGTTTACTGAAGGTCAGAGCTATACAAGCTCAGTGTGTGTCAGCACTACTGAATCATTAGAAAACCCACTCAGCCTGTAATAATGGAACTACTCAGGGCTAAAGTCATAGCTATTAGCATTAGACAAAGATGGAGGCTGTGAAACTATGACTTGTGTTATGTCCTCTGATGCATCTTACTACAGACTACTTACCACTCAGATTACTGTCACAATTTTATGATGCCAGGTTTGAGAGAATAAGTTTTCAAAACATTGAGAAGGAAAGAAATCCAGCCTGAAAATACACTTCTCAGAATTAAAGTATTTGGGAAAATAAGCTACTTTATGATAGGGTAGAAGTTTAATGAATGTGTGGAATGCAAACTTTGGGGGGACAGGATAGAAATAAACTGTGGCAACAGGAAAAGGGGGAAGGTTGTTATTTCCAGTAAGTTCTTCCAGAGCAGTTATCCTTAAAAGGGAGGATAGATAAAAGCAAAACTTCCAGGAGCAAGAAATGTCAAGTCAACCTTGACAAATATGTGAGACCCACAGGTCTGATCCTACGCAGAAGTACATAGCTGGATTAAATCACTCATCTCTGCAGATCAGGCTACAAGGTTATGAAGCTGTGATTCATCCAGAGGGTAGTGCTCAATGGCTTGAAGTCCAGATGGAGAGCAGGGACAAGCGGTGTCCCTCAGGGGTCTGTGCTGGGACCTGTGTAGTTTATTATTTTTATCAGTGACACAGACAGTGAGACCGAGTGCACCATCACCAAGCTGAGTGATGCTGTCAATACACCAGAGGGACAGGAGGTCATCTGGAGGGATCCGGACAAGCTGGAGAAGTGGGCCCAAGTGAACCTCAAGAGATTCAGCAACAGCAAGGGTAGCATTCTGCACCTGGGCTGGAAGAATCCTTTCTTTTTATCTTCTGGTTTTTGTTTTTGTTTTTGTTTTGTTTTGTTTTGTTTTTTTTCACCTGGAGTGCTGCTCCCAGGTTTGGAGCCCTCAATACAGGAAAGACATGGACCTGATGGAGTGGGTCCAGAGAGAAGGGCCATGAAAATGATCAGAGGATTGGAGCAGCTCTGCTATGAGGACAGGCTGAGGGAGCTGGGGTTATTCAGCCTCGAGAAGAGACGGCTCTGGGGAGACCTAATAGCAGCCTTCCAGTACCTGAAGAGGACCTGCAAGAAGGATGGAGAGAGACTGTTTACAAAGGCCTGCAGTGATAGGACAATAGACAATAGCTTCAAACTAGAGAAGAGCAGATTTAGATTGGATATTAGGAACAAATTGTTTACCATGAGGGTAGTGGAACACTGAAACACATTGCCCAGGGAGGTGGTTGGGGCCCCATCCCTGGATATATCCAAAATGGGATTCAACAGGGCTCTGGGTAACCTGATCTAGTTGAGGATGCCTCTGCTTACTGCAGAGGACACTGGACTAGGTGACCTTTGGAAGTCCTCTCCAACCCAGACAATTATATGATTCTAATTCATCACTCACACACACCTTACAACAACCACAACTGTGTAGGTGAGGCAGATGTGTTTAGGCTCAGAATAGGTAGACTAAATTTTGGTGAGGTGACATAATCAAAACAATTCTCAGTACTATGTCCACCAATGCAATTTGTTACTGAAAATAGTACAGATGTAAAATAGCTATTTTTAAAAACATCACAATGACACAATTAGCCTAACTTCCTCTGTGTTTGATGACTAAACAACAATGTATCCAGTGCTTCTGTAGTCAAGATAGAAGCTGTTAGTCTGTGTGATATGGTAATTACTGTATCATTAATGACTCACACAAAGAATGACCAAAAGGCATTCTTGCTTCTTCTGAAATATCGGGACAGAAATTGAGGCAACCTTTAAGGGTCATGCAGCTCAAGGTGAAATGCTTTCTATTTTGATACAGACATCATACTTCTTGTGGGTTAGGTGAAAACAGTCTTCATAACTCCAATCTGGGTTGAGTGAATTCCTCCTCCAAAGAGCTGGTGCTCCACAACTGGGTTGGACTTGATGATCTTTGAGTTCTCTTCCAACCTTGCTTATACTGTGATACATGGCTGTAAGACATAGTGAGCTGGTATAATTGCAACAGCCTCTCAGCAGGGCTGCACCCTGCAGGAGTCAGGACCCAGCCTCATATTTAGGTGATGTGCTGCTGAATGGAGAAGCCACTAGGCAGAATAGCAAAGACAGAAAGAAGGACCACCATGAAGAGGGTCTGGTAGGGAACAGGGAAGGGGAGGAAGTGAGAGATGGGCAGAAGAGGTGGGAAGGATTGGTTGTTATCTCAGGTTAGCTCTGGGCTGCAGGCAGGCAGTGTTGTAATGCAGTTCACTCATATGGTCATCTGCAACAGCAAAACGCTCAAGTGGCTCCTTTGCTGCCCAGTTTTCTTTCTACGGTTTGTGCTTGATTTGATTCCCAGAGGGAACTGAAGCATAACCAGGAGCCCATGAACTGGGAATTGCTCCCAAATCCCTTTTCTTAGAACAGTAAAGATGCCTAAGTGCCCGGAGTTTCTTATTATTCAACATTGTATCTTCAAACTTTCATATTAATGGTGTTTGTAACAAAGTTTTTACTTCCAAGTGTGTTCTCTACTGCATTTTTTACCTAGAAAATAGGAGGCTCATATGCAAAGCTGGATAAAGAAAAGATTTCCAAGGCTTCTTGTTTGTGCTCTCAGGACTGTTTTTGGAGTCATGATGAACTCTTCCTGTTTGAAGTTTCAGAGGAAGAAGGATGAGTTATTTCTAGGTAAACAATAAACATTTTCCATGAGCTGGTTTGCCAGGCCTTGGGTTCTCTGCCTCAACAAAAGGAGAAATTTGCCAGAGCTTAGTGTCAAGTTAGACATGACATAATGTTAAAAAAAAAAAAAAGTTCTGTTGCTACTCAACACAATGCCAAGAAAGCCCCACATCCCTGTGCATGCAAATAACTAGGATGTATCTTGGGTTGTCATATTGCCTTTGTTCCTTCCTATTATGATGATAAGAGAGTAAAAAGCAAATTCATGAGTTAGTAGTAGAATCATAATGCCAGAGGTGCACCTTCACAGGCAGAGTCACTGTGCCAGTCTCATGGATTTTGATTAAAAATGTAAAAAATTGCTACATTTCTTAATCACTCAGGACTACATTAAGTGACCTTCCCACAGGGACGTCTGCTCCCT
>WBNM01022052.1:0-12220 GCA_013399055.1 Ramphastos sulfuratus | reverse complement strand
GTCTGAGGAGAGCAGAGTAAGCCCATCCAACACTGGTGCCACAGCACTGTGTGTGATTAGGACAAGAGGCAATGGATGGAAGCTGCAGTACAGGAGGTTCTACTTTAACATGAGGAAGAACTTCTTGACTGTGAGGATCACAGAGTACTGGAACAGGCTGCACAGAGAGGTTGTAAAGTCTCCTCTGGAGGCTTTCAAGGCCTGTCTGGATGTGTTCCTGTGTGACCTGAGATAGATTCTCTGGTCCTGCTCTGGCAGAGGGGTTGGACTCAATGATGGGTTTGCAATTGGCAGAGGGGAGATTGAAACTGGATGTTAGAAGGAAGTTGTTTGCAGTGAGGGTGGTGAGACACTGGCACAGGTTGCCCAGGGAGGTGTTCAAGGCCAGGTTGGAGGAGGCCTTGAGTGACCTGTCCTAGTGGGAGGGGTCCCTGCCTATGGCAGGGGGTTGGACCTAGAATGATGTGTGAGGTCCCTTCCAACCTTATCATTCTATGATTCCATGATCTGTGCAGGTCCCTTCCAACCCCTAACATCCTGGGATCCCAAGGAGGACACAGCAGCTTTGGGAACATCCACCTCCCTTCAGCTTTCTTCCACCTCCAGTTTTCTTCCACCTCCCTTCAGTTTTCTTCCACCTCCCTTCAGTTTTCTTCCACCTCCCTTCAATTTTCTTCCACCTCCCTTCAGCTTTCTTCCACCTCCCTTCAGCTTTCTTCTACCTCCCTTCAATTTTCTTCCACCTCCCTTCAGTTTTCTTCCATCTCCCTTCAGTTTTCTTCCAACTCCCTTCAGCTTTCTTCCATCTCCTTTCAGCTTTCTTCCACCTCCCTTCAATTTTCTTCCATCTCCCTTCAGTTTTCTTCCATCTCCCTTCAGCTTTCTTCTACCTCCCTTCAGTTTTCTTCCACCCTCCTTCAGTTTTCTTCCACCTTCCTTCAGTTTTCTTCCACCTCCCTTCAGTTTTCTTCCACCTCCCTTCAGTTTTCTTCCACCTCCCTTCAGTTTTCTTCCACATCCCTTCAGTTTTCTTACAGTGGTTCATTGGAAGAAGTAGAAATTAACTGGAACTGGAGTGAGTGCTGGGGCTGGGGAGCAGGGTCATGTCCTGGGCACTTTTAGGATAATAAACAAGAGAAACTGGGCCAAGCCCAGAACAAATGGGAACATTTACAACTACTTGGCAGGGAAAACATGTTAAGCACTAATGGGCATGGTCAGACCGCTTGAAACTCCTTCAATCAAAGCTCTGGAGGTCGGCAGCCAGCTCCTGGCAACAAGCCTTGCTGGGCACAAGGCAGCCATTCAGCCCTGCTGGAAGGCCAGGGTCTGTGTGACCTCTGTCCTGCTCTGTTTGCTCCTCAGCTGGAGAGGTGACAAGCAGAGCTCTGCATTTCACACTCACCTCCCTCAGTGCCACAACGAAGCACAAAGCAGTGGTGCCTCATGCACACAGAGCAGGAGGGATGCAGTAATGATACCTTTTGGATTGGGCTGCCAACTTCTTCCACATTGCCTCTTCTCCTTCCATCTCCTTCCACAGAAGAGAAGGCTTTGAGGAGACTTGGTGACTCCAGTCACCAAGCTGGAAAAACATGGACTTGATGGGTGGACTACTCGCTGGGTAAGGAACTGGCTGGATGGTGGCACACAGAGAGTGGTGATCAAGGGCACAATGTCCACCTGCAGACCAGTGCCAAGTGGCTCCCTCAGGGGTCAGTGCTGGCACCAGTGCTGTTTGACATCTTTGTCAGTGCCATGGACAGAGGAATCAGTGCAGCCTCAGCAAGTGTGCAGCTGGCACCAAGCTGTGTGGCACAGTCGACTTGCTAGAGGGCAGGGATCCATCCAGAGGGACCTGGACAGGCTGCAGAGGTGTGCCCAGGCCAACCTCATGACATTCAACAAGGCCAAGTGTAAGGTCCTGCACCTGGGTAGGCACAATCCCAAGCACAACTCCAGGCTGGGTGGGGAATGGCTGAGAGCAGCCCTGAGGAACAGGCCCTGGGGGTCTGGGGTGATGAAAAGCTCAAGATGAGGCTGCAGTGTGAGTGCAGCCCAGACAGCAACTGTGTGCTGGGCTGCAGCAAGAGCAGTGTGGGCAGCAGGGCAAGGGAGGGGATTCTGCCCCTTTGCTCTGCTCTCCTCAGACCCCATCTGGAGTCCTGTGTGCAGTTCTGGAGCCCCCAGCACAGGAAGGACATGGAAGTGTTGGAGCGGGTCCAGAGGAGGCCACGAAGATGCTCAGAGGGCTGCAGCAGCTCTGCTATGAGGACAGGCTGAGAGAGTTGGGGCTCTGCAGCCTGGAGAAGAGAAGGCTTCCAGGAGACCTTAGAGTAGCCTTCCAGTATCTGAAGGGGGCTACAGGAAGGCTGGGGAGGGACTATTGACAAGGTCTTGCAATGACAGGACAAGGGGCAATGGGTTTAAACTGGCAGAGGGGAGATTTAGACTGGATGTTAGGAGGAAGTTCTTTACAGTGAGGGTGGTGAGACACTGGCACAGGTTGCCCAGGGAGGTTGTGGCTGCTCCCTCCCTGGAGGTGTTCAAGGCCAGGTTGGACGAGGCCTTGAGTGACCTGTTCTAGTGGGAGGTGTCCCTGCCTATGGCAGGGGGTTGGAACTAGATGATCCTTGAGGTCCCTTCCAACCTTACCATTCTATGATTCTATGATCTCCTCCTGCAGAGGAAGAGCATTTCCACCTCTCCCAGGAGCCCAGGGAAGGGAGCTGCAGCAGAGAACACAAAGTGTGAACTCAGATAGAGGACTGCACATAGATTGATGATGACAGGCAGAGGCCTGTGTTCAGTCACTGCTGTCTGGCAGGCTCACAGTGATTGAATTTGCTCACTGGGCATTATTTTGGGAACAGATTGCTTTGCTCTGCTGAAGGGACCAGATTCATACCTGGTGAGCAAAGCAGATGAGCTGTTAGCAGGCAGGAGGAAGGGCCAGAGGTCTTGGGTGCTCTGCATAATCTCAGGAGTTGCCATAGGTGCTGCACTGACTGCAGCTGACAACCCTGCTCACCTCTCCCCTTTCTACCACTGCTCTGCATGCTTGCCCTGCTCTGGGGGAGCTGCTGTTGTGCAGCCTGCTTCTTTTCTCTCTAAAGACTGATCAGCAGGCAGGGACCTGCCCTGCCTTGGGGGACCTGCATCAGTGGCCAAATGATGTTCAGGGTGACCCAAGCCTTGGACTCATGCTGCACTCCCCATCCTTGCAGCACAAAGCTTGCTTTCAGCAGCAGTTCTAATGTGTCCTATTTCCCCTTTCCTCCTGCAGACAGATGAGTGCTGAAAAGGGATTTAAGGCAAAAAACCTACAAATCAAAAGACACAGCCTCTGGACTACAGCTTCAAATACATCCCCTAGACTGTGAATGTGTTCACTGAAGAGCTCCCTCAGTCCTGAGGCCCTCCCCTTCCCCAAACCCCTCCTGGGAAAACTGGTGAGGCAAAGGGCTGCTGTTCCAGCAGATTTGCAGGAGTGGGAGTTGAAGAATCAATGAAGTTCTGAAAGCCAGTGGGGAAAGTCATTCTGCACCTTCGTGACACCAGGAATAAATGATTCAGTGAGAAAGAAGGAGGGGGAAAAAAACAACAAAAAAACCAACACAACAACCCTCAAATGAGGCTGGAATTACCCACTGGAGAGATATTTCATCTTGAGGAATTGTGCTTGCTGCAGTGTTGGTCTCACTGAGCCACAGCCAGGCTCTAATATCCAGCAAAAGGTCAAAGCTAAATGGGAATTGTTGCAGCCCTCCTACACGCACACCAAGAGCTCCCAGCCCCTCCAGCTGGGCAGGCTGGGGGTGAGAACCAAACCCACCCACAAACACCCCACAAGTCTCTGACTGACTCCCCACCATCAGCCCTCCTCACCCCTGTGAGGTACCCTCACACCCAGTTTATCAACAGCCATCCCTTCCTTGCCATCTTACAGGCCTGCTCCCAAAGCCTCTTGTCACACCCAAGCTGCAGGGCCTGCAGATGACCTGGGCACAAGCTGTGCTCCCTCACTGATGCGCCCCATGGCACAAGGAGGGGCAGAGTCAGCTCTCAGAGGCAGGAAGCATTCTTCAGTGCTGCTCTTCAGCCTCATTTGCTCACCCCCTTGGTCTGCAAACCTTGGCTCACCCCCTCTCAGTTTGAGAGGTGGGAATCAGAAGGACCTACCAACCATGGGTTTGTGATACTGCCAGCTTGGGCAGCAGCACAGAGCCACCAGCTGGCCACAGCTGCCCTCCCTTCCAAAAAAAAAAGCCCAAGTGAAATCTCAGCCAGGCCCATGCAGTGCCCAGAGAGGTAGAGGACTTGGTCAGGAGCTTGAGGATCTGCATGCAGCACTTTCACAGAATTGTCAGGGCTGGAAGGGACCTCAAGGATCATCCAGCTCCAATCCCCTGCCATGGGCAGGGACACCTCACACTACATCAGGTTGCCCAGAGCCACATCCAGCCTGGACTTAAAAATATCCGGGGATGAGGCTTTCACCACCTCCCTGGGCAACCTGTGCCAGGCTCTCACCACCCTCTGGCTGAAGAACTTCTTCCTAATATCCAATCTGAATCTCCTCACTTCTAGTTTTGCTCCATTACCCCAAGTCCTATCCCTACCTGACACCCTAAAATGTCCCTCCCCAGCTTTCTTGTAGCCCCCTTCAGATACTGGAAGGCCACAAGAAGGTCTCCTTGGAGCCTTCTCTCCAGACTGAGCAGCCCCAACTCTCTCAGCCTGTCCTCATAGCAGAGCAGCTCCAGCCCTTTGAGCATCCTCCTGGCCCTTCTCTGGATTCCTTCCAGCACCTCCAGATCTTTCCTGTCACAGGGCTCAAGGTGAGGTTTCAGCAGAGCAGAACAGAGAGGCAGAATCCCCTCCCTTGCCCTGCTGCCCACACTGCCCTTGCTGCAGCCAGGCTCTGGCTGGGCTGCAAGTGCACACTGCTGGCTCATGCTGAGCTTCTCATCCCCCAGCACCCCCAAGTCCCTCTCCCTAGGGCTGCTCTCAAGTCAGGCACTACCCAGCATATATCAGCGCCAGGGACTGCCCCAACCCAGCTGCAGGACCTTGCACTTGGTCTTGTTGAACCTCATGAGGTTGGCCTGGGCCCAACTCTGCAGCCTCTCCAGGTTCCTCTGGATCAGAGAATCACAGAAACATTCCAGTTGGAGAAGCCCCTCAGGATCACCAAGGCCAACCCAGATCCCTGCTCTACAAGGCTCACCCTAAACCATAACCCCAAGCACCACAGCCAAACCACCTTCTAAACACCTCCAGGGTTGGTGACTCCACCACCACCCTGGGCAGCACATTCCAGTGCCTGACCACTCTTGCTGGGAAAAAAATCTTCCTAATCTCCAGTCTAAACCTACCCAGTGGCAGCTTGAGGCCATTCCCTCTTGTTCTATCACTAATGACCTGTGAGTAGAGACCAGCACCAACCTCTCCACAACCTCCTTTCAGGTAGCTGTAGGCAATCATGAGGTCTGCCCTCAGCCTCCTCTTCTTCAAACTAACCATCCCCAGCTCCCTCAGTCACTCTTCAGCAAGATTTATTCCCCAGGCCCTTCACAGCTTCCCTTGCCCTTCTCTGTGCTGCCTCCAGCCTGGATCCCTTCCCTTCAGCCTGGATCCCTTCCCTGCAGCCTGGGTCCCTTCCCTCCAGCCTGGATCCCTTCCTTCCAGCCTGGATCCCTTCCTTCCAGCCTGTCAGCTGCACCACACAGCTTGGTTGTGAACTTGCTGAGGTTGCCTCAACACCACTGCCCATGTCACTGACAGAGATGTTGAACAAGACTGGTCCCAGTACTGATCCTTGAGAGACTCCACTTATCCCTGGTCTCCACTTGGACATGGAGCCACTCTTTGGGTGCAACTGGAAGGCCCAAAGCCTTGCTGCAGAGGGCTACCTGCTGCTTCAGGGGCCAAGTCCTGCCACACAAGCCACCAGAGACAGCAGGAGTCAGTGCCTACAAAAAACTAAAGCCTGAAAGAGGGAGTGGGGCTGAGCTGGAGCACAGCAGAGCAGCTCCCTTGCCAAAGGGCTCCCAGACACATTAAAGCATGGGAGCTCAGCCCAGCAAGGCCCTGTGCTTGCTCCCTTTGGAGGAGGGCATAGAGCTGCCTGCTGGGGGCCTGTCTTCAGCAGGGCAAACTTGGGGTGAACGCTGGCAGCTTCCAGATGGTTCCCCTCAAGGCATCTGCCTGAGTGAAGCACCTGTTTATCATAAAGCAGGGTGGGATTTCAAGGCACTTGAGAGGAGCAGGGGGCAGCTGTCAGGTCCTCCTCCCTGGGAAACATCAATGCTGTAACTGTGCTTAGTGAGCAGAACTGCAGAGCCCTTCTGGCAGTGCCCTGCTCCTCTGACCTGTCAGCCCTTGCCCTGCTCACCTCCTGTGCCATGGTGGCTCTGAGGAACCCCAGCCCACTATGACTACTTGCATGAGGATGTTTGCATGAGGATCTCACTGCACCTTTGGGTCTGCTGGGACCAGTGTTTGAATCTCCAGTGTGTACCACTCCAGGGTGGTGCTTTGGCCATGAGGATGTTTGCACAAGGATCTCACTGCATGTTTGGCTCTGTGGGGACCAGTATTTGAATCTCCAGTGTGTACCACTCCAGGGTGGTGCTCTGGGGCTGTGGGAGCACTCTCTCTCCTCATGGTCTCCAAAGCTGTTTTGTTATTCCCTCTTCTGCTTTTAGTATTGCTGTGGTCTCCCTCCACTCACACATCTGCTTAGCCTCTCCTCAGGGATTTGTATTCTCCTCCCTTCCCTCAGGCTCAGCTCTGCCCTCTGGGACTTCAGCACCCCTATCCCAGGAGGGAATGGGGAGACAGGAGGGGGAGGGATGGCAGAGGTTCCCAGAGGCCTTCCTGGCAGATGTAAGAGTCCAAGAGAAGAAAGAAAACTAACTGAGGCCTTCCTGTAACATCTCCTGTCCTCCCAGGTGGGAACAACATGGGTCAGAGAGCTGAGCAGAGAGGGATTTCACCTAAAGCAGAGCTGCAAATCTACTTGAGCTTTGGGATTTGTAGCAAAACCGGTCCCAAGCTGTAGGCAGACTCCACAGCCTGCAATGAAACACAAAGATCTGAGAACTGCTCACTCTCCTGACAACCCTGAGCCTTCCACCTACATCTTGGTCACTCACCACACCCTGAAGACCTCCTGCCTTCCTGATCTGCACCACACTGAACTCAGCCAACACACCTCTGTCCTCCCCAGCAACCCCAACTGCTCTTCCAGCTCTTCCCACTGGACAGGCTGCCCCCCACATTGGGCAACAGGCTGCTTTCTGTGCTGATATGGACCAGCACCCATGGAGGAATCACCTGAAACTACCACTCACATTTTCACTGCTGACTTAAAACAGATTTTCTTAAGTGCAGAAGGATTAACTTTTGCTAAGGTTAAGCATGAGGTAATTTTTTGTTCAAATATTTACAGTTGAAGCTCACCAGAAAGTCAACAGGATTCTGCTGGGCCGTGCTCAGCTATCCACATCCCCCAAAAGGAAAAGAGGCCTTTTGCATGGCATTTAAAACATCCAGAGATGTCCAAAATCCAGCCCTCCTGATTGTGCCCAGGCCAGGCTGGCTCTGTCCCACACATCCCTGCCTCTGAGGGAAGCAAGAAGAACTTGCTGGGCTTTTTGTTTTTTTTTTTTATCTTAAGAATGGTGAACACATGGAGGTGGCCAGAGAAGGTCACCAGCCCCTCACAGGGTCACACTGGCAGGAGATGGAGACCAGCTCTGAACTGCAGCCAGCAGCCACATGCTTGGGAAGCCAGGGCTGTGGAAAATGGGGTCGGGTTGCTTCTCCCCGTGTTTGGATTTGTCAAGCTGTTTGTGTCTTCTGGATGCAAGCCCTCCCTGGCAACAAACTGGAGGTGTCACTTGGAGGTCTCCTGCTTTTCACTCAGGATGTTTAAAATGTGAGGCTCAGCTCTGTGGTTGGCAGGGGAGAGCAAGCAAGCAGAAGAAGGAGCCACTGTCAGCACAGGGCAGCCAGGCTGGCGGGCAGCAGTGAGCCCTGCTGCTGGGGGGCACTCCGAGTACAGAGGTGGCAGCTCGAGGGCCTGGCATGGGTTTAAGCAGCTCAGGCTGAAGCACAACAGAAAACAAAAGAAACCCAACCCAACAGACAGTGTGCTGCAACTGCTGGGCTTTGCTGCCCCTCTCTAGGGTCTGTTGGCCATCCTGGGGTGCCTCCTGCCTGGCGGCTCCTTGGCAGGAGCAATGTTTCACTAGCAGAAAGAAGGCAGCTGGAGGCTTCAGCTACATCCCCCACTCACCCAGCAGCTCCTGACTGCTCCTAAACGTTTCTGTTTGCTGCTCCTCGACCCCCTAGGCTCTCTTTATAGCTCCCCTCAGCCACTCCTGTGACTGGTCATGCCTTTGGTGTGTGCATCTGAGGTTTATCCGGGCCTTAAGTACAGCTCAAGACTGACAAAGCTTCTGTGGCAGATGCAGAAGCTCAGGTAGAAATCACCCTCTTCCTCCTCTGCTCCTTCTCAACGGCTAAGGGGTGGTGGTGGGAAACTGACCTCCTACTGAGGAGCACAGCCTAAGTCCCTGGGTGAGGAAATTTGAAGGGAGAACACCTCCAGATTTACTCCCACAGGACAAAGGCTGAGCAGGTTTAAAAGCCTCATTTTCCTGGGTGGACAATCAGCTTCCCCAGGCAGATAGCAGCCTTCTCTCCCTTGGTGGACAATCAGCTTCCCCAGGCAGTTAACAGCCTCCTTTTCCTGGGTGGACAAACAGCTTCCCCAGGCAGATAGCAGCCTTCTCTCCCTTGGTGGACAATCAGCTCCCCCAGGGGAGTTAACAACTTTCTGAGACTTTTCAGCAGGCAGAGCTTCCCTCAAAAGAAGCTCCTGCCTTTGAAGATTTCTTCTCAGTGCCCTGAGCACTGCTTAGAGTTGATGAGGAGGCTGAGGAGAGACCTCATTGCTCTCTACACCCTGGTCTCAGGTGACAGAAGAAGAGGAAATGGCCTGAAATTGTGCCAGGGGAGGGTTAGGTTGGAGGTGAAGAGAAATACCTTTGGTGCAAGAGTGGTGGAGACCTTATAGTAGGCTTCCAATATCTGAAGGGGCCTACAGGAAGGCTGGGGAGGGACTATTGACAAGGGCTGGCAATGGCAGGACAAGGGGCAATGGGTTTGAAGTGGCAGAGGGGAGATTTAGACTGGATGTTAGGAGGAAGTTGTTTGCAGTGAGGATGGTGAGACACTGGCACAGGTTGCCCAGGGAGGTTGTGGAGCACAGAATCGCCCCATGGGATCAAAGATCACATTGGGTGATTCTGTGCTCCATAACCTCCCTGGAGGTGTTCAAGGCCAGGTTGGAGGAGGCCTTGAGTGACCTGTCCTAGTGGGAGGTGTCCCTGCCTATGGCAGGGGGTTGGAACTAGATGATCCTTGAGGTCTCTTCCAACCTTACCATTCTATGATTCTATGACTGGCAGAGGCTGCCCTGGAGGTGTTCAGGGAACATGTGCCATGGTACTTGGGGCCATGGTGGTGCTGGCTTGAGGGCTGGCTGGTCTTAGAAGTCCTCTCCAAGGGTACCAAAGCTATGGCTGTGTGATTCTACAATTAAGCAAGCTCTGTGCTCACCTCACTGCATTCTGCCATGCAGCAGGGCTCAGCAGCAGCCGCAGCCCATGCCACTGCCTTCTCTGTGGCTAGACACAGACACATCTCCACGGGGTCACGGTGGGTGCGTGTGACCCTGGTGCCATCCCCCAAATCCCCCGGGTTCACGGAGAGCGCAGGAGTGTACACAACTCCTTCCTCTTGGTCCTCAGCACCCTCCCCCAACCGAGCAGGGCCAGGCGCGGACCTCCCGGCGGCAGGTCAGCGTCCCCCTGTGCGGCTGAGGAGGGGAATGCAGACAGCGTCCTAAACAAAGCTGCTGTTTACAGAGTCCCCTGTAAACTGTTTACATTGCTGGGGAGAAACCATGGAGGAACGGCAGCTGGAGCATGTTCTTCCCAGCGTTCCTGTGGGAGTCAGAGTGGACGCACAGCTGGAGAGGGTGCAAACGTAGGAGGGAAAAGAAGAGGCAGCAAAATCCCAGCGCCACTCCTGCAGCCCACCAGGACCTCTGGCTACCTCTGCACGCCAAGGGAGGTGCCAGAGCAGCCCTGAGGAAAAGGACCAGGGGGTCTGGGATGATGAAAAGCTCAACCTGAGGCTGCAGTGTTCATGCAGCCCAGACAGCAACTGTGTGCTGGGCTGCAGCAAGAGCAGTGTGGGCAGCAGGGCAAGGGAGGGGATCCTGCCCCTTTGCTCTGCTCTCCTCAGACCCCACCTGCAGTCCTGTGTGCAGTTCTGGAGCCCCCAGCACAGGAAGGACATGGAAGTGTTGGAGCCAGTCCAGAGGAGGCCACCAAGATGCTGAGAGGGCTGCAGCAGCTCTGCTGTGAGGACAGGCTGAGAGAGTTGGGGCTCTGCAGCCTGGAGAAGAGAAGGCTTCCAGAAGACCTTGGAGTGGCCTTGCAGGATCTGAAGGGGGCTCCAGGAAGGCTGGGGAGGGACTATTGACAAGGGTTTGGAATGCCAGGACAAGGGGCAATGGGTTTGAAGTGGCAGGGAGGAGATTGAAAGTGGATGTTAGGAGGAAGTTGTTTGCAGTGAGGGTGGTGAGACACTGGCACAGGTTGCCCAGGGAGGTTGTGGCTGCTCCCTCCCTGGAGGTGTTCAAGGCCAGGTTGGATGAGTCCTTGAGTGACCTGTCCTAGTGGGAGGTGTCCCTGCCTATGGCAGGGGGTTGGAACTGGATGATCCTTGAGGTCCCTTCCAACCTTACCATTCTATGATTCTATGTCCTTGGGCCAGCCAACCTCAGGCTCCAGAGCTGGGCAGAGGCTGCTGATAGATGAAGCAGACCTGGAGGAGCCAGTCCTGAAGCTGCCCTGGAGCCTGCTGGCTCTTGGTGCATGTGAAGTGTCCTGTGACTCCCAGCCCCGGAAGGCACAGAGCGTGGCCCACAGAGGCTGCCCTCCTGCTACGTTACAGAGATGTATTAAAGAGCAGCTACAAACCAGGCTTCAGAAACACCAGTGAGAACATTCCCAAGTCTTGGCACGACATGAAAGCCTCATTGTGCCTCTAATCTGCCCTGCTTCCTGCCTGTGGAAACCTGGCTGCGGTGCCAATGCCCACAGGGCCGCGGCAGCAGGGCGCAGTGAGCTCAGCTGAAGCACTCATGACCAGCCACCACCTCTGGGACAGCCACTGCCTGCTGCTGCAGCCTGACTGCCCAGGACACTCTGGGGCTGAAACTAGGACATGGGAGGCTTCAGTGGGAGAAAGATAAGGATTAAAACTAAACCCCCACCCTTTAGGAGCCGTCTGCATGCTCACAGCAGGAAGGGTTCCTTACCTTACTTGAATGGCTGAGCAGGACGTGAGAAAATCTTCACTCAAGGAAGGTGAGAAGTGCTCTGAGCCCAGAAACAGCATCAGAGGGGGTAGTGGGGACAGGCAGCCAGCTGCAACACTGCAAACATGCTCCCTTCCCACGACTTGGTAACTCTGCCCCAGCAGCTGGACAGGAATGCTGGTGTAGGGGTTCAGAACCCAGAGTGTGGGCAAAGTCACCTGCCCGGGGGTGCAGAGCAGGCAGAGGGAAGGAATCCAAATCCACACTGCTCCGTCAGCAGGGGGGAGCTGTGGCCATCCACATCCACTCTCAACCAAGGGACAGGAGGAATCCACTCTGAGACAGCAGTACCTTTGCTCTCCACCCAGCTGCCCTTCCTGGGCCAAGCTGTGCCCCTTCCTGACCAGGAAGAGGATGGAGGAGTCTCCAAACAGAGCTGGACATCTCAGGAGGCAGGAGTGGCTCAGGAGGCAGGAGTGGCACAGGAGGCAGGAGCGGCACAGGAGGCAGGAGTGGTGCAGGAGGAGGAGGCAGGAGTGGCACAGCAGGCAGGAGGACTTCTCAGAGGCTGAACTAGAATTAAAAAAAAAACAGGAAAATGGTTGCCCAGGGAGATAGTGGAGGCCCCATCCCTAAAGACATTGGAGGTCAGGCTTGTTCTGAGCAACCTGATCTAGTTAAAGATGTCCCTGTTTACAGCAGGGGGTTGGAATAGATGACCTTTAGTGGTCCACTCAAACTCAGTCATTCCATGACTCTGTGATGACTGAGTCCAGCCCAAGGCTAGCAATTGCAGCCCAAGGCTAGCAAGTCCAG